>JBBPUO010000044.1:0-26182 GCA_038094755.1 Caloboletus firmus | reverse complement strand
ATGCTAGCTCAATCTTCCCCCATCAATTCAGCGAGCTCGCGTTCTTCTTCTTCTGTTAATTCGCCTGCCGGTGCATCCCCAGCGGGTTCTGGAACAGGGGCAATGACGACTGGTTCTGTTCTACCAGCAGGATTATTGGGGGTGGAGGTGGCGAGCTCTGATGAACTTCAATATGACTCGGTCCTGCGATATAGGGATTGTACTTACCACTAAAGCGCCACTTCCGTATTGTCCCATCTAGACTAGTGGAGACGATCCATGGCTCGATCCTGGTCTGTCCAGCTTTATTTTTACTCGTCCGCATCCAGAGCCTGACGGCCGTTACGTCGTGCCAATGAGCATCGATCTCTCCAAGAATTTCAGGCTCAGATGTGGTGGAAAGGTCGTATAAACGAATCACGTCCCCATAAGCAGTGACGACATAAGGCTCTGCAAGAGGTGTGAGCGAGAGCGGGAGAACGGCACGAACTGGGAGCGGATGATGGAGTGGAGGGATCGGCCTGGTCAAGGTCGGGTCAGGGGGATAGGTGGTAATTTGGACCGTCTCGTCAGAAGAAGCTGTAGAGTGGGTTGATCAGAGACACAGCACGATGCAATCAGTGTTCGAGTTTACCCGTCCAGATCTGTTCGGCGGCATAGAGGATCTCGGTGACCCTTGTTCGATGGTAGTTCAATGTGTCTTGCAGGTTGCTTCGCCACCGCGGCTCGGGTCCGGATTCTCTTTCAAGCTTCCATACTTTGATGAACCCCATCGTGTCCGCGGTGATCAATGTGACCGATGTCTCGGAATGAGCGACACCAGCTAAACATTCGACGGGGCGACCGTGTGCAGAGACAGATCCAGCAGGCGTGAGTTTTCCCTCCAGGCCATCGGTAAGGTCCCTGCGCGCTGGTTGATCGAGATAAGAGTCCAGATGTGAATGTACGCCTACCAAAACCGAACCGTTTTATCTGAACTGCTCGACACCAGAAGTCTGGCGATGGGGAATACAAACAAGCACTTTACGAAATCATCATGAGCAACAGCTGAACATATCAACGCTTTTGTCTATAACAATCAAAATGCTAGCCAAACAGCACGAGGAATGAGATTACGGACATCAGTGTTCCATAGTTTGATTGTCTATTAGCTCAGTCAGTTCGGTGCAAATGCATAGATATAGCGAACGTCCGACTTGCCATGTCCCAGGATCCAGTGATAAGCACCCGACCAGCAGCGGCGCGACCACTCTTGAAGAAGGCTAGGCAAGTGACAGGCGCAGTATGACCTTTGTATATTTGCAAGATGTTACCTGACTTGTGTTGGGATTTGGAAAACATTCAGTGAGATCTAGACAACTTCAGCTGCTTGCCTCTAGGTCAATCTTCTTGGCAACATGCGTGTTTTCAGCTATCCATGCCACGTTTCCTTCGATGTGTATATCCAAGGCTTTACCGACCAGCTGAATCGGTAGACCCAGAGTCTTTGTTCTCTCTGACTTTTGTCGGCGGGCCTGTAACACGCTTTGAGATGAATCATGGACATTTACGACAGGCCACTTACTTCGTTGATCACGAGCTCTGCCTCGGACCTGAGAAGGACCGCATCGTCCATAATCTATGCTTAATGCTTATGTTGCGGTCGTTTCAAACAAACTGCTACATTGGAGTCTTGGTTCTCCGAGTGGCGCCTGAGTCGTTATCTAATCTAATCTCTGCCACCCTCCAGACAGTCATCATACTAACTCCAGTGCGGTGACTGCGTTCATGAGCAGACGTCTCGCATCATTCAAAGGCCCATCGGCACCCACGTCTTCTCCCGTGACACAACCCCCTCAGCTTGTTATCCCTCCGTCACCCCCGTCTCGTCTTTCCGAATCTACATTCCATCGCAAGCTGAAGACGCTGCTCCAAGAACTACGTTCGATATCACAGACATGGGATGACGTCGTCCTTCTCGACGGGCTGAAAGCTGCGCACACCTTGGTCGATGCAAGAACAGAGCTCGAGTTGCGTATGCGCCGCCCATTTCTATGCTAGTGATCTCAAACTTTTGGCCCGCTGTGTTAGCAACACCCTTTCACTACTTCCCCCGGATGGCCATCCGCGGTCCGAGACTGTTGGTCCCAAGCTGACCATTATGGATAAGAGCATAGCCCAGCTCGATGCGGTAGCTGCTAAACTTGTACGGTTCAACCCTACATGGTGGAGGCATTGACATGTTAATGCCCCACAGCAAAAGTTGCTGCGGCGCATGAGCACCGTGATAGACAACTTGGAAGCGTTATACCACGAAGCTCAGAGAACAAAAGGCGCCAGGTGGTGCCAGGAAGAAGCGCTTTGGGTCTCGTGGCCACTCGAGAAATTCGGTGTGATATCATTTTGGCACGGGATTTTGCTTCCATCGGCTGATCCTACACAGTCAAATCTATGGCAGAAGTCGAATCACCGTATCATCAGTCCCTCGCTCTTATAAAGGACATCATAGATAGGCTACGGAGTCATTCAGTCACGTTCGAGGTATCCCGAGACGCAATCTCTCAGTGGATCGAACAGCCGTATCTCGCTGAAGATGGATGGGATGCTAAATGGGAGGATCTCTGTGCGGTCGAGATAGAAAGATGGGATGCAAAATAGTACGACACAAGGGGAGAGTACGACAGGATCCCTACAAATCTTCTTCGTCTGATATTTGAATTTCATCTGCATTCCCTTCTTGTTGAACTAGCTGTGCCTCTGTTCCTTCCGGTGTAGGAAGCGCCGTTTTTTTAGCAGCGACGAATGCCGGTCCTTTAGCTGTGCTAGCTTGCTGTTCAGCAGCAGCCATGGCATCGGTTGGCGGAGTGACGGGCTCCGTAGACGCTCCATTTTGCTTGGCCGACAAGGTCTGTGCAGCGAGGTATGATGCTTCTGTGTTAAACTGAGCCTGAACACTCCGTTTAATTCGTAGCATCTCTCGGAACGTGTCTTCAGAGCCGGTTTCGATCTCGAAGCTGTTCCATTCTGTCCAGAATTTGGGGTTAACCCGTGGGTCGCAGAATTGCGAGGCATGAGCGTAGATGGCACGAGCACGGTCGATTTCCCCGAGTTTGCGCTCGAGAGCAGCGAACCGCAAGCACATTTCCGCGGTTTGCTTGTCTGGTAGAACCTCCAGTGCCCGTTCGTATATGGGTCGCGTGGCTGGCAGGCCGTAGTTCGCCGTAGCCTTGGCAATGTATACAGTAAACATCTGTTGTCGTTCAACACTCAAATATTGTTCACCTGGTAAGAAACGCGCATACCTCGAATTTGTCTTCATTGGCAACTACTTGCGTAGCTCGCTCGTAGATGGACATAGCGCGCTTCGCTAAGCCATAGTCTTCCTCGAGCTTGCCATACATGAGGAACAATGGCTTACAGGCCTTTGGTGGACATTTCTCGAGTGCCTGCTCAAAGAGGTCTCGTGCTCGTTCCACCTTTGAGCCCCCCTGAGAAAGAGTTGGGATGTGTTCGAAGGTAGCAGTTACTAATCGACGCACATATCGTTTCACAAATTTGGACAAGTAAATATTCCAAATCTCGAATGAGATAGGGAACGTGAAAAGCTCCGTTCCGCGCTCGTATATCTGCCAGTCGAAGGTTATCGCAAGGAGAGGTGTCATGGATAACGACTCACTCTAAAGCTGTCCTCCCAGTACTGATTCTCCTCTAGGAAAGCGGCGTAGTTGACTATGATCTGAGCGTTCGCTATCTTGAGGTCCATAATCCTCTCGTAAACTGCCTTGGTTGATTCGACGGTGCCTATCGACTCTTCCAAATCAACATAGAACGACCAAAGTTTCAGCGACTTGAATAATCGCGTTTGGACAGGGAGTGACTAGGAGGACCAGTCAGTACCCTGGATGGGTAGTTGAGGTTGACATACGTGATCGTGGTAATTGATTTTCGTGTTCTTCGGGATGGCGGCTGCTCGTTGCATAACGTGGATGGCCTCATCGTAGTTTCTACGTATTGTTAGTACGTTTCAAGCACATCGGTCAAGTAAGGGTTTACTCATGACGAAGTTCCATTTCTGACCATTCGCACCAAACTTCAGCAAGGTCTTCGACATTCTTGAAGTTAACCTTCGTTGCCTTCTCGAGGATTTTGCGAGCGCTATCCAGATCAGGCTCCGCTGCGCCAGAAGCACCTCCTTCCTCGTAGAACCTCGCAAAGTTGATATAGAGGCGGTGGAAATTAGCGGTAGCTCTACGAGGTTGGATAGTTTCCAGTGCCTTCGTGTAGGTTTCGGCCACCTATTGATCCATTAGTACCAGTGAATTCAAGGGAGCACTGATTATTTCGTACCCGCTCGTCATTTTCACCCCATAATGCCACCCTCTTCTCCCATTCCTGCACGTCGTTCGGATTTCGCCTCAACAGGACATCGTTGAGAAGGAATGGTCTTCGATCCATCAATGCTTCGAATTCCTTCATTTTGGTATCCAGCTCGCGCTCGGTCTCCTTTGCATCCTCCTCCTCATCTTCATCCGGTTCCTCCAAGCTCGCCATCATCGCGCTGAGAAGTGACTCAGTAAATTGTACATACGCGTCGAAGACCTGGGTGAAGTCCCTGACGGTGAGAACCGACGCGACACCAACTTCGAAAGTGCTATTTGCACGATCGAATTCGCCACGCTTGATCCAATACGTCGCGACTCCACTCCATAGCCGGCCGGCTTGGTCCTTGTAGACCTCAAGACCGTCCTTATGGATTATGTGCTCAATATTCAACTTCCGCTTGCTAAGGGGATCTTCGTCCTCGTCGTAGGCTGGGAGTGGCTTTCCGTCTGCTGAGACGGACACTGCTGGGCCTACTACACGAATGAGCTGACCGTCAACCGAGGCAGGTTCCTGAGTATGGGTGTTCTGAACTTCTGCTTCGGCATCGGCTTTGGCGTTTGCCTCGTTCGATCGTACGGTGTCGGGGACATCGAGACCGACCTCATCGGAGAACCGTTCAACGACATCGATGAAATCTCCGAGTAGTTGATACGGACTCTTACCCTCCGGGCTGACATATGCGCCCTGCGCTGCTTTCCTTGCCAAAGATAGCAAAAGCTTGGCGGCTTCTAAGGGTCTCGGGGAGGAGTCGGCGGGGGAAAGGAGAATGGAGGCGTAGTGCTCGGTCAAGCTTGGGTCTACGGCAAGATAACGGCGATATACCGAGACGGTGGTAGCACCACCTTTATCTTCAGCCCAAAGTAGATATCTGACCCAGATACGAGAATGTAAGGAAGGTGGCAATGTACGCAGTGCGCGATCGAACGTCCGCCGAGCATGGGTATGCGAAATCACGGGAGGACACATTGGATGGGAGAACAGAGAGAAATACATCAGCCAGAGGCGCGGGAGCTAAACAATGTATCGGCACGAGTGAATTGCAAGTCGGGCAAATGAGCATACCTTAGGCAACCACATCAGGGCGCGCTCATACGTTGCAACAAGGGCCCTCCATTCCTCCCATCCGACGACACCATCGAGACCACCCTCCCACTCTTCTAAGCTTTCCCGCTCCTCCTCCAATGCCTCCTTCATTTCGGGGAACTTTTTCCTCCCACCCGCTTGTTTCTTGTGCACCAGTTTTCCAAGGACGTAGGACATCCTCATCTGCAGATATGGCTTCCATAGCTTGAAGGATCCCGGGAACTGGACGAGTGCAGCTTCGTAGATGTAGGTCAGACATTGCAAGGACCGTCTTGCAAGCGGGGTGGAGAGCGGTCCGAGTAATCGGGCGCTCTCGTCAAGTGAAGGGTTTGCGCGTCGTTCTTCCTTGAGCAGTGCGTTGAACGCGTCCCTAGTGTTTTGTATGGCCGTCCACCATGCTCGGAATGAGGATGGGTTTCGGAGTAGGTCTTCTTCGCGATGGAGGTCCTGGATGGTGAGCAAGTATGGATGTGTCGTTGGCGTCGGGACTGGCAGCGTCAAAGAAAAGTGAGCAGAGAGACTCTCCAACTTTGATGACTTTTCAGCGACGGAAGGCATTTTGGACGACCCGGTTCACAACTTGAAACGTCGCGCCAATCGACAGAAATTATTGTTCTTTATTTATTTATTTATTTATGGATTGGTGGATAAGTGGCTTATCTCCCGGATGCGGACTTAGACTCGGATAATCTGCTCTGTCCGACTCCAACGGGTGCTGGATCATGGTAAGGATACGAACAGATTTTTTGCGCCGTTGTCAATGCGAACGTCGTGCAGCACAACGTCAAGCGCGTCCCACATTCCCCAGAGGCGACACGAGCGAGGAAAGAAGTCGAGAGATCAAAGATCGCCGAGTATCTTGCACTAACGGACAATGTCCTCTCTCGCGTATGTCTCCCGTCACGGCCTCAGCTACACGTCTCGTTTTTTGTCTCAGTCTGTCCCACAGAAAAAGGCACGCGACTGGAGTCGAGGTGCGTTTGATCAAACCCAACACTTGCTCGACTTGAATCCAGAATTCTACACCGTCTGGAACTATCGTCGGAATATCATGCTCAACGGCATATTCCCTCGAAAGTTAGTAGTCTTCGCTTATTTCGTTCGCTCTTATATCATATATCATCCGACTCCCAGTACCCCCGAAGACAATAATAATCTACTCGCTGATGAGTTGTCGATGACGATGGCAGCACTGCGAGAACGTCCCAAGGTATACTGGATATGGAATCACCGTCGATGGTGTCTAGAGAATATTCCAGATGGACCAGTGGTTGACGGTGAGCCATCCTTGCAATGGCGGAAGGCAGCGTGGAAGAAAGAGCTGGCCGTCGTCGAGAAGATGCTCGATGCGGACGCACGAAACTGTAAGCCCGACACACATTTCATTCCTCAAACATCTCACACCCTCCAAGTTCTCGCCTGGAACTACCGGAGATATGTTTTGGCAAGCATGCCAGATCAGAGACCCATAATAACCGAGTTGGCATACACGACGCGCAAAATTAGCGCAAGCTTCTCGAATTTCAGCGCATGGCACCAACGTTCGAAAGTTTACTCCTCGCTATGGAATGCCGGTGAATTTGATCCCGTTAAATCTCGAGAAGAGGGTATGTATCTGCTCTGTCTTTAGTGTACTGTGGTTCTAAACGCGCCGAACAAAGAGTTTGATCTTGTGCACAATGCATTGTTCACTGATCCCGACGACCAAAGTGCATGGATCTATCATAGGTGGCTAATAGGTTCAGGTGTGTACATATTGCTGTAGTTTCATCATGTATCCGTAATAAATAAATTTACAGGAGAAAATGAGGAGCAGCTTCGGCAGGAGATTGCTATCATCGAAGAATTGTTAGGCGAGCAGCCAGATAGCAAGTGTAAGTCCATGCATCAACCTTGATTCGGTGTCATTATAACACGTCCCAGGGTGCATGGACTCGTTAGTTTGCTACAATCGATTGTTACTGAAGAACTATTATCCCGATTCTGAGGAACTCAGGCAGAAGTGTCTTGACTTTCTCCAGCAGCTAGAACGGATAGATAGTCCACGGAAATTGAGATACCAAGAAATAGGTGAGTGCTCGTCAGATGCACTTGGGCGGAGATTCACACCGACGGGGACGAACAGCTCATCAAATCAGAGATTAATAAATTTTCAAAGCATGTGTAGCAGTAATAACGCTAAATCCTCTGCGGCAATCAAGTGCATACTTTTGTCATTGGCCTGATGCGCCCCCCCTTGGATTGCAGGGTTCTTACGTAGTCTCCGAAAGAGAGGTTAGACAGGCCACGAGGGTCAGCGTTCAGCAGCACCTTTCGCACTTGCACTCGCGAGGTCGGCACCCGCAGCTAGCGTCTACTCAGCATCTACAAAGAATGGCGCAAAGAACAACCCGTACGTAGAGTGGCAGGCGCAGTTGCCTCCGTTACAGTGTTCGTTGACGAGGATAACAATCATTTGGGAACAACAAGATCAACAAAACAAAGCGAGGTGCTCGACGACAAGGTGCGTACGCCGTTCATGGTTGCAAGATCAAAGCAAGAGAGGGTTTGTTTGGTGTGTAAGGATGGTTTTTGACAATGACTTGTCTAATGCTTGTCCATGAGTACCACCCATCGAGTCAGGTTTATATACTACGAGCGCTGTATGCAGCTGTTGTGTTCCATCGAGATCCCCCTCCTCTCTCGCCGCCTTTTTGAGCGAGGTACATGTCGTCGGTGAAGCCCTCAGATATGCGTCTTCGCGTGTTTGCCTAGCCAACCGAAAGATGGAAGGGCTAGGCCAATTTCCATCTCGTGCTCGTCCTGTTTTTTTTTTTGGAGGGGACACTTGCCTTCTTTGATAATAGCACCACCCTTTGCGCCCTTGGACTTCGATGGGCGAGCTTCGCGGGAGAATATTCATTTTCAAGAAAGAAAGAAGGGGGGGTACTTTTCCCTAGATTGTCATGCAGGCTCCAGTAACCTCCTCCGGCGTTTACGATGATTGGGGTCTGGTGTGAGGGGCAAGCTTTTCGTAATTAGGGCGCTCTGTGGAGAAGCCTACTTGCCCGAGATTACACGGATTCGAGAACTTCCCTCCGTCGACAGTGACCAAGTCGATTCTAGGGGGTCGCTGGTCATCAAAAGGATTGATTTATTAGGCACCGAGCAGCCAGATGTGACAAGCTCCAAGTCGAGTCTCAATTCCCAAGATGACTCAGATCGGCAAGTTCTCCCTTTCCTCGGGCGGTCGAGCACTTGTTCTACGGTTAGATTCCCATGTCCAATGTGTATTTTTCCTGTGTCGTACTGGTCGAACCTTTTCGCACAAGATCCAGGCTTGATTCAAAAACTGATCAAGTGGATTGCAACGTAGCGAATCATACCAACAGCTACATGTGGTCACTCTCCCTTTATGAACGGAAAAACAAAGAAGAAAGTTAGAACAATGACAAGCAAGTCATACACGTTAGAAACGAATATTCGTATCGCTCGCGTCACAAACATCATGAACCTGGCATGAACTGAAAGAAGAAAAAAATCTCATGTGGGGACGTCAACTTTGAGAGGGCAAAAAAAAAGTTAGACAATGTCGTTCTGTTGTATTTTTCCAGTTTTATTATTCTTGTGTGTTGGAACTTTTGTCAATGTTGTGGATACAAAAAAAGGAAAAGGTTTTTACTTATTTGCGTGCGAGAATATCTTGGATTTCTGCAATGGTTCTTGCCGAGTCCATCAACTGAAGTCCACCAGGGAGAATTGCCAGACGTTGTTTCGTGGTATTCAACATAGCCTTGACATTAGGGACGACGCGCGCAATGTAGGGGGAGATCAGAGGTTCCTGAAAGAGCGCGCATTGAGACACTCTCGCATCAAGACGAGTCAATGAGCAACATACGCTGATGTTCAGAACAGTGGCCGCCCTCTGAAGCCACCACAATGCGGACTTGAAAGCTTCATCAACAGGCGGTGTCTCCCCTACAATGCCAGCCAGCTAAGAACAGACAAATCAGGGACTACACAAACATTCAAGGACGAATTGCACATACGCGGTGCAATAACGTAAGAATAACAGCCTGGGATAGTGGTCCAGGTGCATTAAGAGGCATGACAATCTCTGGGTTCGAGCGTGCCAACAGCTCTCGGAGCTGCTTGGAGTCCTGTGTGCCCAGCACCGCCAAGTAAGTGTCGTCCCATTCTTCAGACTGAGCTGGGGGAGATCGGTGAGAAGATGAAAGTGGCGGCGGGGGTGGGGGCGGAGCAATAGGATGAGAAGCTTGGGGTGCAGCTATATTTGGAGAGGAGTACCACGAGCCATGGAGCGGCGGTGCCTGCGTCTGCTGCCCATAACTACTGAGAGGTTGCGAGGTGTAAGCCGACTGCGTGGAGGGTGGGAGGTTTGGTTGACGGTGGAGAGACTGAGGAGGCATCGAGGTAATGGTAGACACCGGAGAGGTGTTACTGGGCAACCGGTGGTGAGGACTCGTCGTATTCATGGTGAGGAATTTGACTTGATCAGAGAGAACTCTGACAGAGTGCTCGAGATCCCTTATCAGCGACTACGAGATGTGTAAGAAAGGACGTCCAATTTCAGTATACGAGGTACGAACCTCCTGGCTCCGCGCCGCCTCCGTTTGCCATGTCATAGAATCCTTCTTCACGTTCAAGATTTCCGTCCTCATCTCACGCAGGATATCTTGGTGCATAACCGAAGTCTGCTGAGAGTAGGCGGGTACAAAGGACTTTAAAACCGTGTCCTTGACATATCTCTCGATAAGAGGATTTAGGTTCGTCGAGAGTATGCTTGCAAAGTGGTTTGAGATGTCAGGTCGGAGCAACAGCTTCTCGATCTCAACGGGGAGGTTCTGACAGTCGATGTAGTCAGGTCAACCGCTGCACAACACCAAGAAACTTACGGTTTGTATATACTCAGTCAGACCTCGTCCAACATGCTCGTTGAGCGCAGACCGAACCTCGGTTCGCGTGATATGCTCTAGGGCAGGAAGGACCGAGTTCTGAACCTCGGCCTTGACGGCCATCTCCACCACGCGCGTGGTATTCCTTGTGAGTTCCGTCGAGATCAATTTGAGAATCTTTTCCTGCCGATTAATGTCCTCTGATTGATCTTGTGCCCGAGCCTCGTCGAACCGTTGTTCTGGTAATTACACAGTAAGTCAGGAGTCGCTCATCAACAAGGCTGGAATGACACTAACGTTGCTTGTCCATTTCCTTGGTGATTAATCGCCCAATGCGCGTGTGGAGGTTTTCTTCGCTCTTTTTGATCTCCTTGGAGACAAGTTGAGCGACGCCGGAGTCGCTAATGGAACCCAAGTCGACCTTTGTTCCCTTGTCCTTGTCTCTACTGTCCTCTCGATCTCTGAAGGCGACATTCTTTCCTTTGGCGCTCTTTCCTTTTGCCTCAGATCCACGTGCCTCATCACGAGCCAACTCCGATTCAATTTCCTCGGAAGGCGGCGTCCGCAATCTACCAGGGGGGACCACTGAAGAGACTTGCTGTGGGAGCGGTGCGATGGTAGGCGCCTGGGATATCTGGCGAGCTGGCTTGACATCTAGTGGCGCAGACGTTGAAACCTGGGATTGCGTATAGGGAGGGAACTTGGCAACGGCGCTCACAAGGGCACTCTCGTACCATTCCTTGCGCACGAGTACCTGGTCGACACCGGTCGAGTGGACGGAGAAGGCAACGAGGGCAAGTTCACCTGGAGGCACTTTCGCGGCAACGCAGGCGGCATGAGCCTCGTCCCCAGTAGGATCAGCGTCCGCGGAGAGGATGACAAAGTGGATGGTAGGCTTCGGTCCAGAGAATTCGACGACTTGTTCGAAGAAGCCGCCCCGGACAAGTTCACCGGATGGCGAACCAGAGACGTCAAACCCAATCTTCAACGCAATCAAACTGTCTCTGCGGTTGTTGGCAACCCACAGGGTCTGAATCCTGGAGTCATAGTTGACGTGGCCAAACATGTCTGGGTCCTCCTTGATGCCATTGACAAACCTGAAAGTAGAAAGAACGTTCTTTGTAATAACAGAGAGCAATTGGAACACAGTGCCGTTCCTGCGGCCGATGATGATGCCATCGTCGATAAAGGTCAACGAGGAGGGAAGATCGTCTCCGCGAACGCGGTGTGTCCAGAATGGACTCTTGTCATGAACGTTCCACAGCGTTAGAGTCGAGTCCTCGGAAATGGTCGCCAGGGCAAAATGAGGAACATCAAAGTCAAATGCAACCAGACGCTACCAGAATGAATCAGTACATAGGGAGGTAAAGGGGGGGGGACTACACGCTTACAGAAGGGATAGAGAAAACCTGAGAGATACGGCTGAGCTCGACTTGTGGCAAAGGTTCACCCCTGAATGTACGCGCAGCCTCTGCCAAGTCCAATAGATACATCTTTGTTTCAGAAGCAACCGCAAGGGTGTCAGCTTGTTTGGGATGCCACTTGACAGAGTGCAAAGGATCAGCATCCGCGCTCGGTACGATACATAGCAAGAGGTGTCCACTGGACACGATATCTCAGCCTTAATGGTCGCCAAGACACGGATAGACACGTACGGGACATCATCGGTGATGACTTCGGGCAACTCCCATACGACGAAACCACCATCGGAGGTCACACCTGCGAGTCTGTTGCCGTAAACGGCCATGTCGACAACTTGGGTTGCGGGCGCAAAGACGGTAGGCAATTGGAGGAGGGTGCGATCACCACTGGAACGTGAAATGACACGGACACGACCCCTCGTCATGGCGTATGCAATCCAGTGGGTCGCGCCGATGGTAGTTCCGGGCAAGAAGATAGGGTCTTGCTTGACGAGGGCGATGGCGGTCGACTTGACCGCATCCCTGGGAGCCTGTACTTCGTCGAGAGGTTGAGAGACGTCGAATACGATCGTTTGCGGCTGCGCGCTGCACGAGAATGAGGCAGAAAAGCATCAGAAAAACAAGTGTGCGTACCTGGGGCTTGATTGAGACTTGGCCTTGTTGACGGGCTTGCCGCGACCGTCGTTCTTCCAAGCTGAGCGGGGTACCGGGGAGCCGTCCTTGTCCCTTCTGACTGGGACGATAGGTTGGCCGACAGGGGATTCAGTGGACCTACCCTGTGGCCGTTGAGGCTGTTGCTGGACGGGGAGTTTCGGTGGGGATGCGCGAGGGGGAGTGACGCGGCCGGGCTTGGGTGGAAGAGGAGGCGGGGGCATGGGACGGGATTGCTGTTGGGGCTGCTGTGGGCTGGATTGGCTAGGGTCCACCTGGGAATAGTCGTCTGTAGCGCTGTATGGGTCGTACGAAGGGGAAGGAGGCTGAGGAGGATAGGGCGCCTGGCCCCGAGTTAACTGATCTATGAGGTTTTCGACGGACTTTCGCTTTGGATCGTTGAGGGATCCAAGGGAAGCCGAGGTCCAAGAGTCTTCGTTGCCGCTGGAGGAGCTGGCAGCCGCGGCGGGGACAGGCTTCTTCTTGACGGTGGACGAGTTGGACGCCAGGGCATCGAAGGGGGAGATGAACTCGAACATGGACTTGCGCGGGGACGGCGGAGCCTGTTGTTGAGGATGAGAGACGGGGATCGGCTGAGGTGGCGGGGGCAGCTCTCTCGGGGGCTCCTGAGGGACATAGGCGTCTGAACTGTGATAAGGCTCGAGTGGGGGTTGCTGGAGCGGTGCGGATGTGACAGGAGGGAGGGAGGGGAGGACAGGTGGGGGGTCGGGATGGTTTGATCGAGGAGCGGTACTGTAGAGAGGGTCAGCAAAGAAGGCATCGATGTAGTCCCAGGAGGCCATGGGGGGAAGACGAAAGGGACGATGGGGGACAAGGATGGGAAGAAAAGGAGGACGATACGGCCTCGTGTGTGGGGTGAGGCATGTCACGGTGGATAAAGGATATGCTGCGCGAGCGAGCGGATGGGGAGGCAGATATAGAACGCGGGTCCGTGCACGAGGAAAGGAAGACTCACCCTGCCATGAGCTGTTCAAGGAGGATCTTACCCTGTGTCTCGCTGCTGCTTGAAGGGGACTGGCCGGAGCGCTGGGAGGATGAAGCAGGGGGGGTTGGGATCTGCTGGTGAGAGGGGGGAAGGGGGACGACGGAGGGGTGTGCGGGGACGGAGGTGGCTGCGGGGTAGAGGAGGGAGAGGAGTGCGCTCTGCCTGTCTGCTGCGGAGGAGGGGAGGGAAAGCTGGGTGGAAGGGGTAGAAACGGGGTCAGTGACGGGCAAGGCAGGGGTTGCAGGGGCGGAATTGTTTCCGTGCGGATTTGTCTGCTGGGGTGCGATAGACTGGAAGAGCGAGTCAATGTGGGACGGTGAGGCCATCGGTGGGGGCGGGGTAGCAGACCCTCGCGAAAATTTGGGTTGGTCCATCGCTGCGAGGAGGAGCTGGTCGACTTTTTTTTTTTTTTTTTTTCAGTAATGGCTAGGATCTGCCTCGTTGACTGCACGAGGTAAACCGCACCGCCACTCGTTACTTGACCTCTTACCAACATGGCCTCCAAAGGCTGGCTCAACCTCGAAGCAGCCCCGGACAACCTCTTCTTCGAGGGCGACTCCGCCTTCACCTTCCTCGGCCTCACCCGCACACAACGCCTCTATGGATTCGTCGGCTGGTCCGCACTCACCCCCCCTCTCTTCTTCCGTACCCGCTCACCCACTCTCCCCGCAGTCTTATCGTCGGCTTTACCCTCAGCCTCCTAGGCAGCATCCTTCTGTTTTTAGGCCAACTCAGTAGCTTTGCCGGTATGTCACTCACCTCCCCTCCCCCGTCTTCGTCTTATCGCCCAAACCCTTGTCAGTCTTGTACACCATCGGCATCCTCGTCTCCCTCACCGGGACAGGCTTTCTCATTGGGGTAAGCCCGATCATCTCTAGACACCCACTCCACGCTAAACGATATCAAATGTAGTTTGCAAGCCAACTCAAACTGGTAACTCTGTCTCTCTCCCCCCCTCTGCCCCCCTTCTCTGATCCTTCCCCTCAAAGATGTTCAAACCTGTCCGCCTCCTCGCTACCATCGTCTTTCTCGCCTCGATAGGTCTCGTCTTTGTCGGTGCTTTTGCCATTGGCAACGAGGTCTGTCCTCTTCTCCTCTCTCCTCTTCTCACACTCACCCCCTCATAGATTCTCTGCATCGGTAAGTCTCGCTCCGCACCGCGTCCCCGCTATCTCACTTGCTTTCCCCAGTTTTCGTCGTCGTCGAGTACCTTGCATACACCTGGTATTGTCTATCTTACATCCCATACGCCCGTTCCGCCGTATTAAAAGTCGTGGGGCTTGGCTAAGCTGCTCATCTTCTTGATGTCTTTACGATACTGACCATCCTCTGGACTGCCTTGCTACGAGTACCACGTCCATTTCACACGCATTGTATGTGCACAGAAAACAACAACCTCTGATACATCGTGACAAATAGAGAAGCTATAGACCGACAACCACCAACTGGCTGACTCCTCTCATCCCTTGAACGAGTTCTTCATGTCCCGCAGCCTGTCCATGATCGCAGATTCGCCCGTGACACTCGTGGCGTTCCTGCAGTGTGAATTCACACATCGCCCATCTGACATGCACCAGCTAAACACTTACTTGACCGCCTCGCTATCCAGGCGCATGAACACATTCCATTCCTTTTCATCCCCAATCGTAGACAGCCCCGTGGTCACATTGTTGTCCTGAACGAGTTTCACAAGGCGCGCTATTCCTGCGTTAGTGGGATCAACTGCTTTCCCAAATGCAACATTTCCCGCAGTGTACTCGTGTCCATTGCAAACGACAGTCTCATCGGGTAACGTTGCCAGGTACGACAACGCCGCGTGCATCTGTTTGCCGTCGCCCTCGAAGAAGCGGCCACAACCCCCTTGTGTGTGTGCGTGTGTGTCAACGGAATGTACATCGCTAAATGGACGTTTGTTTACCTTGGAAAAGGGTGTCACCGGTGAAGACGCAGCCCGCTTGGGACTTATTGGATAGGTCGGTGATGTAGTAGCAGATCGAGTCCTGTGTATGGCATGGCGTTGCCAGACATCTGCTCGAGCATCAACACTCGCTTTGCAGCGCAAGCGAGGGACAGCATACTTGACGAAAAGATTCTCTCCGATCACGAGCTCGTCCTTGTCCTTGACGAGCTTCGACAGAGCAGGCACCTGCGTGCTCCCACCGTAGATGGGTACACCGGGGTAGTTTGCAGCCTAGTTAACAAGCATGACATCGTATGGATAGATGGCCATAGACAGAGTACTGACAAAAATCTAGTCGCCGTGTGAGATGTCATGGCAGGGTAAACAATTGGGGACAGACCTCGTTCCCGCCGCTGTGATCGTTGTGATGATGTGTCGTGATTGCGGCAACAATTGAGACCCCTAGGCCATTTGCGGTGGCCCGTACTTTCGGAACGTCGTACGGGTCGACTACGGCTGCCTTGTTGGAGGACTCGTCGATGATCAAGTAGGCATAATTATCCTGCCTGACGGGCACGGGCACAACTCTCATGGTCGCTCGGGTGGATAGACGTCGGAGTGGAGAACGTGGAAAGGGGAAGAGCGGTCGCATGAGCGAGTGAGGCAATGCTTCATCAGTGATATTTTAGTGTCTCCCAAGCTGATACCATCCCAGCGCTGATTTCTGTCAGGGTTTTAGGTAACATTTCGTCTCTCGCATCCTCCATCATCCAGATGTCGAGTCGACGAACCCCTGGGGTCGTTTTCGTCGTGAGCCCCGTAGTCACGAACTTGGCCGGGTGTGCCACTGACCCCTTTGCCAGAAACGCCAACGTAGTTATTGTGACCCTGCCAACCAATCAACTTGCACCCCTTCCCCCTCAACGTCCTCGACATCGGCACCACCTTCCATCAATGCAACGACCTTCGGCGAGGGTTCTACCGCTACCTCTTCCGCTGCACAAACAAGTACGACTACATCCGCCCAATCCGCGTCGCCCGTCGTAGACGCTACGTCCTCCCCCACGTCCAACGCAGGCACCATTGCTGGGTGCGTGATCGGTGGTGTCGTATTTCTCGTACTGGTCGTACTGGGCATCCTCCTCTACCTACGCGCCCGCAAACGCAAGCGCACACCGCCTTCGTCCGAGTTCATGAATTCGCTCAAGGCCGGCGCCACTCCCGTCCTTCGCCTAGATTCAGGCGCCGAGTACACACCTACGCTTACCGAAAAGACTGCCGCGTACACCCACAATCCCTCCGCTGTCCCGCCCCCCCTCATGCAAAACCCGTATTATACCGGTCCACCGATGCAGAACATGAAATTCCCAGACGATATGATGGAGATGACAGACGTCCCATCCGGGCGGCCAAGCGTCGAGAGGCCGCTCCATCCTCAACGATTTTCCTCACAACAAGAAGCCAACGACTCGTTTGTCGCACAACACCATCCAAGCACGAGTATCGGGAGTAGGAGGGAGCTGTGGTGGAGCGAAACTGAGATTGCCTCGGGCGAGTTGTCGCCAGTGCACCAGTCTTCGCCTCGCGCAGATTCCGTCCTCCAGTTCGCGCCACACACTTCGTTGACTGACTCACCCACGCACCCTTCATATTCCTCTCACTCACCAACGTCGTTGCAACCCTTGCGTCGTCAACCAGATTTAGAAAGTACCGGACATGTGTAGTTTGGAAGCTGTACTTTTTGCTGTTTTGCCATGTACTTCTGCACTCGACCCAATTAATTTATACCCTCCCAGGTTTGATTACGTAACAACCGTGCATGCCAAGTCGGTGAGGGTACTACACCACTAGCATATCATCGAACATGTTGGATCATTGCTCCATTTCGCACAAAGGTACGTATTTTGGGTAGTGTCAAAGACCTGGTTTGAGAGTTTTGGCTGCAGGGGGTGTCGTACTCTGGTCGCGCTCGTTCACGCCCGAAGCCTCTCATATAACGTCCTCCGCTGCATCACCGGTCAATTCTCTCATCCGAGAAGCACTCATCGAGGGCCGAACTACAGAAGAGAAATACGAAAAAGATGGATATGCAGTCAAATGGACGTTCGTCAACGACCTCGAACTCATATTCGTCGTACGTGCTTGTCCAAAGTCTCGCTGTCGGTCTTGACTTCCTCCACACAGGTTGCGTACCAGCGCATCCTGCAACTCACCTATGTCGATGATCTCCTAACGGCTATGAAAGCGCTCTTTATCAAGCTCTTCGAGCCTTTTCTCGCGACCTTTGTCGCCTCGCTGCATGCCATGAACAACGGTAAACAGACTTCCTCTACTGCGCGGGACCCGTCTACTCCTTGGAATTTCGCAAAAGCATTCGAGGGCTGGGACAAAGTATTCGACAAGCTGCTCAAGGGTATCGAGGAAAAGGCTGCACAGGTAACGAAGGTGAACATCGCGCTCGTACAGTATATTCATACCTTGTGTAGGAACGCAAATCGCGATTCAGACCTGTCACTCACGTCGAGCATAGTACGCCTAGTCTCCCTTCAGACGATCTCAGTACACGCGCGTTCTCATTTTGACCCTTTTCTTCTTTCTGATGTCCATCTATCTTGCAGTGCCCTCCGAATCCCCGGACGTGCCGCAGGACGAGCAGCAGATAGCAAGAAATGTACAGGCGCTCAAAAACAGATTGCGTGGTCGTGGGGGCAGGCGCGGCGGTAGGGGGGTATCGCGTGTCGAGTCAGGAAGTGGACGAGACGGCGTCTCTACGTCAGAGTGAGCTCTCCCGGTTTGATCATCACACTCTCTCACGTCCTCCCCTTCGTCTAGCAACGAATCTACCAAACGAAAAACGAAAGCAAAAACAGGGCGAAAGTGGGGTGACGAGACGCCCAGCGAATCCGACATGGCGTCGCTGGACTTTAGTCTTGACAAAGCAGATTCCGGTGCCAACAACCGTCTGACGCCTGACTTGCAGAGTCTCGTCGACGAAGCCTCTTTGGGAACGAGAACCAAGGATGGGCTGTATGAGGTCAAAGATTGGGACTTTGGTCCAAGGGACGACGAGACTGACGACGTGATCGCGCGAGCACTTCGGTCGGATGCGTCGAAGCAGTCAACAAGCTCTCTGGGTTCATTAGGTTCCCTCTTTGCACGTTTGACGGGGTCAAAGGTGTTGGCCGAGGATGACTTGAAACCCGTTCTGGAAGGTATGAAGCAGCATCTCATGAAGAAGAACGTCGCGAAAGAAATTGCGGACAAGGTGTGTGAGGGTGTCGGTGAGAGCCTCGTCGGCAAAAAGGTCGGCGGATTCCAAAGTATGTGTGTTGGGATGTGTGGGCTCGTCGTTGCACTGAACTGGTATCTAGCGACGAACAATGCCGTCCGGTCGGCGCTATCGACTTCGTTGACCAGAATTCTCACACCCAAGACCTCTACCGATCTATTGTTGTCCATCCGGACGAAACTCACTTCACCTCTCACCTCCTCCCAACAACGAATTCCGTACAGCATCGTGTTCGTAGGCGTCAATGGCGTCGGCAAGAGTACCAACTTGTCCAAGGTTTGTTTCTGGCTCATCCAGAACGGCTTGCGCGTTTTGATCGCTGCTTGTGACACTTTCCGGCGAGTATACGCATTGCCATGCATCCTTTCGTTCTTCCTTTTGACCAAAGTTATTTGTAGGAGTGGTGCTGTCGAGCAACTCCGAGTTCATGTGCGCAACCTGAGCATGCTCGGAGTTGACGGCGCTACTAATAGCAAAGGCCGCGTGGAGCTCTACGAGAAAGGGTACGGGAAGGACGCTGCAGGGATTGCGAAGGAAGCGGTCGCACACGGTTGGTTTCTCCACCACATCTACCACACTGAGTTGATCCCCCAGCACAGCAAAAGACAACGATTTCGACGTCGTACTCATCGACACGGCTGGTCGTATGCAGGACAACGAGGTACGACTGTCTTCCATCGATGCCACCCTCGTTTCGCGATATTCATATTCGAACACGTATATAGCCGCTTATGAAGGCATTGGCCAAGGTAATTCTACCAACTGTCTCTCGGCTTCGCGTGCAATTGACACATTGACAAATCTTAGCTTGTCGCCGTCAACAACCCAGACAAGATCCTCTTTGTCGGAGAAGCCTTGGTGGGTAATGAAGCCGTCGACCAACTGACCAAATTCGACCGCGCATTGCGCGATTTCTCTGGCGCTGCCTCTACGGGCAAGAGCCGTGGCATTGACGGTATGCTGATTACCAAGTGGGACACGGTCGATGACAAGGTACGTTTGGCAGCCCGAAAAATGGGGGAATTGATGGAGACCATCACCCATGTGCTGATCGTGTGCGTTCCTAGGTCGGTGCTGCGCTTTCCATGACCTATGTGACAGGACAGCCCATCGTTTTCGTGGGCTGCGGTCAGGTTCGTGATTTGTGTGCTCATGATGGCGACACGAATGGGGACTGATGAAACTTGGTGATGCACTAGACTTATACGGATTTGAGACAGTTAAGAGTGTCTAACGTGGTACAAGCTATATTGAGCGATTAGCAGAGGGGCGGCGCCAAAAAATTTTTATAGCTGTGTGATGCGCCTCATTTGAAGGAATCAGATCTACCTTGTGCATGCCCCCGTACTGCACCACCCTCGAAGTGACTGATCATCCGCGATTTCGTTACAGAAAGTGGCGTACGGCATTGCGTGTGCGCCGGGAACATTGGTTTCCCAACGTACTCTTTTTTTTTGAGAGAGAGAGGTCACCTTGTAACCCAAGAGCTTTCAGAGCACTGCCAAGTACCTGGCGGCGCACTCGGCACGAGCCCCAAGGCTTAAGATTGCGCAGCGCCGCCCCGCCCCCTGGGCACAGGAATGGAGTTTGGGGGGACGTGTCAACATTCATGGACCTCTGATACGCGTCATCACCGGTTCCAAATACTAGCTCGCCGATTCTTGTTTCTGTTTTGGACATGCGAGATGTGTTTAATCGCACAAAGATCGCGACCCGCCCAATGTAACCGTGGCAGTCTTTTTCTGAGTCAGTCTGACAGTCGAAGCTTGGGTCCACCACAGGTTTTGACCTTTTAATGTCAAGTGCCATTGATCAGTGCATTATGGAGCTGCGGGCTGGGCAGTGGTCGAGGACGAGTGGATCTAACCACTCCCGGTCACCAACGGGATGCCCGGCGTGTCAGCTCCAGTGCGGCATTCAACGTTTCATCAAACGTTCAAACGTTTGATCAAGGTCCAATTGGGGACTCATGGCATATGTGCATATACATGGCTTTCGGGACACGTATCAAATTTTATCAGATTCATATCGTAAGTCACGCATCATGTTGAAACGGCCTGACGAGTGCTAATGCTAATGCTAAGCGTTTCTCATGTATTATAAACATGCCATAGCGGGATCAGATTATGAAACGGAAAGCACTGCAGTCTAATCACCGCTATCCAGCAATCACATAAGTATTTGATGGTACTCATGGTCAGAATTGGAAGGGAGGTAGGGTGACGGTCGAAAAAGATCTGTCGCTGTTGTATGTCCCTGGGTACTTATCTGACCCACATATTGAGGGGAGACTCACTCGAGGCGTTCACCGGTATTCTGTGCAACGACGACAAACGTCGAGTGTGGATTCTCCCAAAAAAGCGTTTATAGGGGTTTGGCGACAACGTTGCCCACACCGCAAGAGAACAAAGCTGCCTTTCAATGAAGACATTTATGGACCATTAATCTTTTTTTTTGCAATTAAAGTGCCTGGGATTATGGCCCCTTTTCTAGACCTACCTGAACACCACAGTCGGAATATTGTTGGACTGGGACGAGGAGATCGTCAAAAGTGTAGTATGACCACAGAACACGATCGCAGTAACGGCAAGATTTGGACTAGGGACCCTGGGGGTAAGCAATGCGTAGTCAACAGCGTAGGCTCTCGCCGAGGGGATGTACATACAAGAGTAGAAGGTGGCAATGTTCAAGGAACACGTCACGATGGAACGAGTTGTTCGCGATGCCATTTATGATCCTCTTCAAGAAGCCCAGTGGGCGACGGCGGACGAGACGCGTTCGTACTGAACGAGGACCTTGCGGCCTCGAGGGGTACGGCAACTGTAGAAACGTGGTGTTGAGGACTCGATGATGATGACGATGAAGTTCTACCGTGATCACAGCCTGAGACGCAGTGGATTCGAAGCTACTAGCCGAGGTCGTAAGCCCAAGCGTTTGCTGTGAACGGGTCTACAAATGTTCGGAACGATCATGGAAATTCTGCCCCTAATGGCGTGTTCGTGTTCCGCGGGGCTACAGTAGCAGACTGGCAAAACGTCCATACCGAAACAGGACAGGACGATGTCGTTAACACGGAACCGTAATACGTCAACGTAGCTGGTCTATCGGATAAGGCGTGCGCTGTTCTTGCAAAGCTCGATCAATCAAACAAAGCATTCTTGAACGGCGGTCAACCACAAATAATCGATGCGCTGCATCAAAACGAGTGACATGAATTTCGAGCTAGAACGCAGTTGACTTGGGTGTGATGATCTTTGATATATTGCAAACATTGCTCCGCTTGATATGGTCTCTGGTAGTATATCGGATGAGTACACCCGCCTGTCATACGATGGTCGCGGGAGAGCGGGGTTCGACTCCCCGCCAGAGAGACTATTTTTTTTGGTCCCCCTCCATGACGACTCGAGCCGGCACAACGAGACACCTTGCCAAGGAGACTTCCGACGCATCTGGTGATGATGGTAGCTGTCATTATCCGATTTCACGAGGTATGCATTATGGGATCGGTGCCCTGGCCGTGTGGCAAGACGACACAAAAAAATAGAAAAAACGACCTTGCTGACTACAACTGCACACGAAAGGGTGGAAATAATCTCCGACGATGGGAACGCATTGCCAGCTAGCTCAAATGATTATCTTCTTCAAGCCATTTTCGCACCTCTTTCTTGTTAATCATGCTCATCACCCGGAGACGTTCCTCCGGAGTGCGATCGCGATAGAGCCGCATAGTCTGCCCACAGATGCTCCACACGTCATCCCAGGCGGCGTCGAACAAATCCCACCAACAGTTGGGTGGCGTGGAGGGAAGTGAGATACCCAAATGGCGCACGGCAAGGAGAATCGCAGCGCTGACAATAGTTGGGATGGCATACAGTGCGTACGCCGGTGTTTGCAGTCTAAGCACGCGCGTTCACATCAAGGCTCACAAATGCAGGTCAAATCACGCACGTGTCATTCAAGTAACCCCACGCCTTTACACACGCGTCTTTGTGATTCATGAGGCCGAGCACGCGGAGGTAATTAATGAGCGTGCCGTAGGGCAACACGACGTGGACGTTGAACCCGAGGCGTTTGAGAATCTGCATTTCGGCGACGACGATGGCGTCTTTGAGGTCGTAGAACGTGTTGCCAAAATACGACATGGGTGCGTATTTGAACGGTTCAGCCTTCGTTTGTGAGGTGGGCGGCGTGTGCGTGTGCGTGTTGCGTTGGAGGAGAAGGTCGTAAATGTTGATGAGGTCTCGGATCCGGAGCGGACACTCTTCGAGTTTCGAGGCGAGGTAGAGCGCGCCCATGCCCACGTCCTGTCAGCGGAGGGGATCCGTGAAGATCAAAGGTGAAGACGGGAGGGAAGAGCGGTGTGTCTGACCCCAATGCTGAACTGCTTCATCGAGGACGTATACCAGAAGCGCTGGTATAAGATCTGAGCGGTAGCGACAGCCACCTGCTTCCTGGGACGAGGCAGGCGCGTTATGGGTGGTCATGGAGTTGATCCGGGCACGCACTGTTTGAGAAGAACACCGGCTTCGTGTATGAGTTTGCAGCCGAACGCTCTGAGATCCTCCTCCAGTTCTGGTGGGATGCCATCCTCGCAGGACGGTGTGCGTTCGATCTGCGCGAGCGTCGCGAGCGGGACGAGGTCGGGGGCTGCCATGATGGTGGCGTTTGGCGGGGAGAGAGGTATGTAAAGTCAGCCAAACAAAGAAGCGACTTGGCTTGTCCCAACAAACGGGATTAAACAACTGTGGTCAAGTTTGCCTTGCATGTCAAATCTCCCCGCCAAACCCGAGTTCTCGAGGACAGCGAATGCATGGCCCGAGCCAGGCGACGACCGGCGCTTGAGTGGTCCTGGGCGCGCATCACCAGACCGGTATGCCCATCAACGGGACGACAGGGACAGGGACAGAGATGCATGGGATCGCGAGCGCGGGAACCGTTCACGGTATTCTCTCAGTGGGCAAAGGTCGCCTCTGCCCTCACGTTCCGCTTACAATGCCGGCTCTCGTGATACCTATCATGGAAGGGAGTACCGCGGCTATGATGATGCCCGTGCCAGAGACGATCGCAGGAATGACTGGGATCGGGACAGAGACAGAGACAGAGACAGAGACAGGGACAGGGACAGGGACAGAGACAGGGATAGAGACAGAGACAGAGACAGGGATAGGGACAGGGACAGGGACAGAGATAGGGACAGGGATTGGGGACACTACAGACGCGACGACACCTGGACACGCCGGAACGACTATAGTCCAAACCGTGCCACATCGAGTCGAAGAGGGTATGGCCCGAGGGAAGGTGAGTGGCGCGGTCGGGACGACTATAGAAGAGAAAGAAACAGGGAGCGAGGGAGGAGTTGGGACCGCGACGACCAACGACCCAGAGATCGCGAACACGACAGGCGACCTGTTTCCCCGACCTATCGTCCTGCACCATTATCGCCCCGCCGTGGTGAGTCCATTGTTACTCATATTGACACGTATATTCATAATATGCTAGACCATCATCATGAACCTTATTCTCTCTCTCGCCGGCCCCAACCATCGTATCCGTCTCGAGGGCGGCGTTCGACTTCTCCCCAAAGTACAGGAAGCAGGTCTCGTAGATCATCTCCCTTGTTTCACGCGCGGCATGAGCCAGTGGATACCCATCAGCCTCGCCAGGTTCCCCGACCACCACCAAGCCCGTCTCCTCGCAGAAAAAGTCCTAGTCCGAACCGATATGCACGTCCTGTGTCGAGCCCTACACGGTCGGCACACGAGCGCCGATCTCCCAAGACAGCGGGTCGTCAGCTCCATCACCTTGATGAGCCTCACAGAGAAGCTATGCCGAGTGGATCTGAAGCTGTTCATGTAAAAGACGAGCCCGTTGAAGCTGCTGTTGTTTTGGATGGCCAAATAAAGGTCGAGACTACGGAACCGCTTATTCAAGGTATGGACGATTCTGACAACCGAGATGGAGAGCTGCAGGAACCTCCTGGAAAAGCAGAATCACCTGGACGGATAGGTTCCCCGTTGGAGTGCCAACAGCAATTGGTATCAACACTTGAAACTGTTGCAGTGCCATCAAGCGAGGCGGCTGTCACACAACCCTACCTACCAACTATTCCCAGGTACGAGGCGAAACCTAGGTTTAGCGCCGCATACGAGAGCGAGGCGAGTTTGTCTGATCAGATTGCGTTGATCGATAGCTCATCATGACACTTTCTTCTTCAGTACAACCGTTTGGAAGTTCATCGTGCTCATGCTGCAGCAGAGTGCCGACGCTGTTTGAAAGCAAGCCGTCGCGCATTTCATGAACTCGAGATGACCACGCTGGACTTGCGTGCCGCGCAGCATCGCCGAGAACTCGCAGAAGCACACCGTAAAAAGGCACATCATGGACAGCTTGGAATGAATGCCGAGACTGTGCAGTGAACAAATGATCGTGATCGTAATACGTAGTACATTAACGGGAACACGAAATTTGATGACACACGATATGCGCCCGAGATGGATCGGAGGATAGCGCACAGAAGAAACCGCAGTTCTGAAACTGACCGATGAGTCCGAGATAGACACGGAACGCCGCAGGACATGCCAGCATTGCCTCGAACAACTCCGTGGCTGACATGTTGAGCTGCGGCGCGCGGTGGTAAGACGACTGATCGGGTGGTGGAGAAGATGGCTGCTCACAGTTACACACTGTGGGTACTTGTGTCCGCCAGCGCGACAGAGGGTGGAGGTGGGTGAATCCCGTCGGCTATCAAAGGTGTATTGTGCACGGGGATTTTGCTGTTGGGGGGGGGCGATGAAGAGGACAGAGGAAGATATCAAAGAACAGGACTGACCGAGACGAAGGGATGGAGGATGGCCTTGGGGTCGGATTTGAGGTCTGGCATTGGTGGGGGATGGAGAAGATGTGAATGGGCAGCCTATGACGTATGGGGCTGTGGTAAGAGGGCGATCCTCACGGGGCAGCAAGACCAAGTGGAGCGGGATGCATGTGGGTGATGCGGTATGATACAGGTAAAAGGTATGGTGTAAGTATGATGCAAGTACATATGCGACGTATATGCGAGATGCCACCTGACACTATCAGACGCTGCGGGTGGCAGCGTGTAAAAGTGTAACAAGAACGATACTGTAGCATGACAAGATGTGAGAGAATGATAAACGGAAGCAAAAGGAGAGACCTTTGTGGGACAGGGGGAAATGTAGTCTATGCGCGGGAGCGATGGTTGCCAGAGCGATGGGAGGAAGGGTGACCCCAGGGACGGTGGTCGAGACGAGATAAACGACGGTGGGTGCTAGGACGACGCTTTGACTGTGGCTCGGGGATGTCAGGGTCGTCGTTGCTGTTACGTTTCCTTTTCGAGGAGCGGTGGGTGTAGGGAGGGTGGGAGAGGTCCTCGTCGGTGTCGGGCAAATCGAACTGGAGGAATGTTGGGGAATGGTAGGGGAGTGGACGGGGGGCGAGGAGAGGGACGTCGCACACGACACGGGCGGTGTCCGGTAGAGGGGAGGGGGAGGTGTCTGTCGAGATGGAAGAGCAGGTGTCTGACGGGGAGGGGGGGCCGGTTGGGGGGGGGGGTGGGGGCGTGGGGGGCGGGGGGAC
>JBBPUO010000043.1:74485-93181 GCA_038094755.1 Caloboletus firmus | reverse complement strand
TCGGATAGATGGAAAGCCGTCCCGGGTACAGAAGTGGAACCGTCGGAGGTGGTTACAGTATACGTATATAGTGTATATATACCTATCCGGCCGGGATGCAATACCCCACAGGCACGTTGTTTCAATGCTTTGCTTCTTTGCTTCTTTGCTTTTTCTTTTCATTAGCTTCTCCGACGATCCCCTTTCGGTCTCTACACGTTGGCATACTTTTTTGCGTCAACCTTGTGTCCCTGGTGGGACAATGAGAGCTAGCATAACTCTATTCAATCTTGATGCAGACATCAGCGAGTGGTATCAAAAAAAAAAAGCATTATCATCTGCATCAAATTCCATCGTACACCGATCCCCAAAATTTCCTAATAAAACATATTCCACGGGACAAAAAAGACATAAGGGAAAGAACGCAAGTGATTGGAGGGTAATGTACGACATAAGCAGTTTCATGTCAAAATCAGTGTCTGTCCGTAGGTAGGTAGGTACTAAGTAGCATTGAAATGACTGGCATTGCAATCGCAATAAAAAGCATCTGCTTTTCGAAAAAGAGAAGGGAAAAAAATTACAGCCATCGACATGGCGCAAAACAGAAACAACACACGGACCAGAAAAGAAAAAGAGGGACTCTCAATGAGTACCAACGTAAGTCTCATTGAACCCGTCTTTGCAAATACCTTGCACGAGCGCGCTCCATCGATTCACGAAGCTCAGGACTTTGCCATGCACTCTCGTGCTCTTTGAAATCCGACACAATGGGCGCCAACGGGTCCGATTCGACCGATGTTCCGCGTGCGATGCGGCGGGGTGAATCCGGTACAGTGAGCCCACCGTATGTCGATCGTCCGGGCGAGTGGTGAACCGAGTCCGAGTCAAACTGGCGTTTTCGTGGGGACGCGCTGTTAGGAGGTGACATAGGGTATGGAGAGTAGGAAGACGGGACAGGAATGTCGCGGGGTTTGTGTGCCCGACGGAGTGACCGGACAGAGCCACGACGGGATATGAACGGACCGGCGGCCGATGGAACGAAATGGTTACCTCGTTCCTCCACCCAGGCATCAGAGCCATCGTCGACCTCGTCCTCCTTGGCGTCGCTCATGACAACGATTTCGCGACCGAGGGCTTTTTGGCCTTCTTGAATGAGACGGGTAAGATGGTCGCCTATCCGTTCCATTTGGTCTTCCTCAGGTTCGGGTTCGGGTTCGGGCTCGACGTCCATGTGGTGGTGCACGTTGACATAGTCGAGTTCCGATTGAGGAGAGGTATATGCAGGCGATATGCTGCGAGGTGGAGTAAAGGCTTGTGGCCTAACACGAGGCTTGCGGTGATGACGCCCAACGGAGCGCCGTACAGAGGATGGGGTCGGACGGGCCTTGCGGGTTTTGAGAGAGGGCGTGGTGTCGGTCTATTTAGACAATATAATGTGAGATGAAATCAATGACGACAAAGAAGAGCGTACCAGTTCGGAAACGTCAGGAACCCAATCACCGCGTTGATAAGGGGGGGGTGGAGGAAGTTGGTCAGGTTGTCTACTCCGGTCCCGCCAGCTATGGTATCGTTGAGCGACTCAGGAAGAGGTTCGGGATCAAGTTGAGAACGCACAGTCGATATACGGTGAGGCCAACGGCGGTGCCGATCAGGGCAGCGCTCAGCGCTGTGGACACGATCGAACCAGCGAGGGTGCGGCGCCGCTTTGCGGGAGGTAATTCTACATGGATAACGATGAGCAAGTTGCAAGTGAATAGCATGAAAGAACGAGAAATGAGTGGGAATAGAGAAAAAATGGTTCGTTTTCCGCTAAAAATGGTTGCAATCGGCTGGGATCCACGTGGAACGTAAAGTGGGATTACATACATGAGGATGTGACGAGGGGCAAGTGGGATATGGACGTAGACGGAGAAGAAGACGCACCTGCGATCATTTCTTCGACCTCCTCTTCTGGTTCGCAGAGGGGCATGTCCCTGTACTTTGCAGGGGTATCGAGATAGCCGGCAGTGGATGCTGCGGAAGTGGTGGCGTGGCTCGGCTCTGGCTCAGACGGTATCCAGCCTCTCTTGCGGGCGAGTGGTACGGGCGGGGAGAGGGAATTGGCGGGAGGAAATCGTGGGGGAGGGAGAGAGCCAAGCTGACGAGATATAGAACCGCCTTCGATCCGGGATTGTGCCAGAGCTGGGCCGGGTTTGGCCAAAAAAGGGTTATATAAACCTGGAACATGGAGGGTGAATGTAAACGGGAACTGCATTATTTTCGTGATTTTATTCGTGAAGAAAGAAGACAGAGAGAGAGGGAGAAAAGAGATGGGCAATATGGAAGAGCGTTGATTGACCTTGCAGTCGCCTCGTCGTCTGACGTCGCGAAACCCAACGACACATGTGGGAAAACACTGCCTTATTCACTGCATCCCTACTAGGCTACACTACTTGCCACTATCCTCCATGCTTATTCAAGCTTCCGTGGTTCACAGAGAGTGCTGGATGACCATGATCAAAGGTACAATAGTGCGATGGAGTTGGGCGAAAAACCCCAGGTTTGTCCGGCTCGAAACCGGACCCGAACCTGTCGGGGCGGTGCCGGGCAGGATGGGTACCGAATAGCAGAGGCACGTAACGTGTGAGGCAGCGCCGGACAAAACGAACTTATCTGGAAGATTTGTACAAGAGCCTGTGGGAGAAGCATGGCGGGTGAGTGTGACAAGGATGTATAGCCAAATACTCTAGAAAAGGACAAATGACAAGCTCAGACACTAGCAGCAAGATGGAGAGAAGCAAGAGGTGTGAGACCACTCTGCTTCTCATCCTCCGCTCACCTTGTGCCTCGCGTACTCCTGCACCAATGACGAGCACGTGTATAGATATCCAGCGCATTTGGCATCGGACGTGCATTGCCACAACCATATCTACTATCTCTACCATGTCAGGACATTCATGTACCGTACAATTAATGTGCAGCATAAACGCCGGGAAAAGAATGACAACAGGTCATCCCATCTTCATCTAGACAAGGTGGATGTTCGCGGTTCTTCATCCCAGTCCAACAGAAGCAAGAAGCAAGCCACGGACAGTAAAGATCCCCCGCGAAACATCTCAGATGATGATCATCCCCTGCACGCACTAGAGTCCTGTATCAGCGGACTTAAAACGCGATCCGCACGTGCAACCGTGGCTCGCAAATCGAATCTCCGTCCTAGATCTACACCATGGACGGTCCGCCGATCCGGTGCGATACATGCAACGTGCTTGATGCATGATCATCGACGAAGGCGCAGTCGAAACGCATTCTTGGACCCCCTCGAGTGTGTATCTAGATAGGCCTCGTAAAACCCCGTGATGAACTCTTCTGCCTTGAACCCAAATCGGTTGTACAATAGCTGCAGGTGCAAGCATGGAACAAATGAATCACCATCATCATCCATATGAACACCCTGGCCAAAGGCAAAAGGGGCACTAAACAACGCACCATTGCAGGACTATCAGCAGAAACGTGGAGGGTAATGTCCCGGTGCGGATGGAGCGCGATGAGATGGTACAACATCGTTCTAGAAGAGTGTTCTTGTCGGCACTGGCCGAACGGAACAAAAAAAACATACGTCGCTATCTGCGCATTTTCCCAACCGGCTCTGACAACCAGGTACGTGATATACGTTTCCTGGGGCGAACTCAAGAACGCAGCACCGACGACGAGGTGGCCGTACATGGCAATCACCGTACACCGCTCCGGGGCATAGTGCAAGGCGTCGCTGACTTGCGTCCGAATCCAGTGAGCGATCAGATCCGCATGAAAAAGCATAAAAACAGTAGCAAAGCATACTGACCATCAATTCCATCCCAAAAGACCCGTGCTAATAGGTCGTGTACCTGGCGTAGATGAGACGGCTGGAGAGAGACGTAGGTGATCGGGGTAGGCGGTCTTTCGGGATGGTCTCTCTCGGGACTTGGTAAAGAAAAGGGGGTCAGCATGGAAATGACGAACACACACATGTATAAATGCGTCAACTGAACTGTGCAAGCGCGTAGTGGGCGCGAATGTCATCCATGAGCAGTGTCCACGGTGGACGCGATTCCCAGTCCACCGCGATCAGTCCGGGTGTCCTCAGTGGTGCGTGCCCGTAGACGCGGGCTGCGAACGAGTGTTCGTATCGCGTGGTTTGAATCGCTCGGAGCGCGTCGAGCACCGCATGCGGGATGGGCACAGGGGGTGAAATATCGAGCGGGGTCAGCGTCGTAGGCGCACCGATATCCAGTAAAAGCGAATCCCTTATACCAGCTCTCCGTCTCTCCTGCCAAAAAAAAGAGTGGAATGCCGTCGATCGACCCATTTTCCAATTCACAACAACACCTACCTGCTGCAGCTGCAACTTTCGCAACACGAGCCATTCAGAAGGAGATGTGACACGCCCCGCCACGCGCTGTTTCGCCGACGCTACGATCCTCGCGGTCTCGAAGCGAGAGAGCGGACGAACGAGTTCACTCACGCCCTTGTTGTCGACCTGACAGAACCGCAACAAACCCAAACCCAAACATGTACGAGAACATGAGCAACCACGTCAAGCAGTTCGGCATAGCAGACGTACGGAAAGCGTGACATCGGAGGACTGGGCCCACAAAACCTGTCGTGCTTCGAGGTACTCTGGAAGCAACGCCTCCATCACCAACTCGAACCCATTGTTTTCGCTCTCGTTTCCGGTCTCGTGCGCCACCTCATGTGCTGTGCAAACGGTGAAGCCATATTGAAGCGCATCGAGGAGCCCAGAGAGGGACGTTGACGCTCGGGTGGTGCGGTGTCCAGCAGCGGCCGCTTTCCTGGTATTGGTTTTGCGGCGTTTGGCACGACAGCGTTTAGTCTGGAAGCGTGTAAACCAGATGATAGGATTGGAATAGGAAAGGTATGCGGAGCACCTCCATGTACACTTCGTCTTCATCGTCGGATGGGGTCCATGTTGGATTGGCGGAGTGCGGCATGGTCGAGAAGAGGAGCGTCTTTATTTGGGTCTCGACAGCCCCTTTCATGATATTTTGTTCGGCTATGCGGCAACAGTAACAGCAAAAGACGTGCATTAGAAAACGGTCTTTCAGTCAATCATGGTTAGTATGCTATATAGACACCTGTTCTCGAACTCATCGATGGGCTAAGTTTTTGGCCCATATCCCGTTTTTTGAACGTGTTTAGGTCGACTCCAAAGAGGTCATATCCACTACGGATCCAGTGTGACGACGATCTCAGTATTAACAGGATCGCTCCTCTCTGATACATAGAAGTGGGTAGAAAAAGAGAGCTAATTGAATCAGTCCGCGTCCAAAGATCAGGAAGACAGGTTGTGTGATACGACATGAGTCAGGTCCGGTGAAACGATGTCAGAGGTGTGAAAGCGAAGGGAGCGTGAGTGAAATAGCATGCAAGCAGACGCAAAAGAGGCCATCAAAATATCATTACCAACAAGAAAAGAAAAGTCGACGTCGAAAGAAGATCATTATTCATAGCCGCGTCACAGCCTTGGAGTCCAGTGGCATTCCTTGAATTGTTTGTTAGACATATGGAGTGAGACGTGAAAATGACACGTACCAGAAGGATCGATGCCGTTGCGGGCGAGAATCTGGTTGTGGCGGATCAATCTTGCTTGGTCAAAGCTAATAGACGCCGATCGCATCAGTACGCTATACACGTCGTGGACTGAGAAACGTACTTGATGCGCTCTCGCCGCATGATTTCCAGAACCTCTTGTGTACCCCGCTCGTCAAGACCAGCTCGCGAGTCGCCGTCATTAATGTTGGCCTCGATGTCGAACATGACCGATGTCAAACCAGCTTCGGCTTGACCGGAGAATGTGGGCAGGGGGGTGTACTGGTTGAAGCCAAGCAGGGACCTGACCTTCATGGGTACATGGGGTAGGACGACGGCACGGTAGCGGTATCCCACTGATGCATAAGCATGGGAGAGGATCAGCGGAGTGCTGCGGAGCTCAAGTGAGTGATACTTACGCATTACCAGTAATGCGAGGGCAGTGAGGAGGGAGATGTAGAAGAACATGGTTGGGTTTACGGACGAGTATTTAAAGGGGGGGGAAGTGACCAGACGATTGAGTAACAGGGTGACTTCGAATTGAGTATACAAGGAGGGAAACAAAAGGGTGTAAGCGTACCACAGCCACTCATATGGTCACATGACGAGATCCTGTGCTGGCAATTCGCAAGTAAAAGAAAAAGAAAAATACAAGACGCCCACCGCATCAGCTAGGAGTACTTGACGATGAAACAGATCCGTTCGCTGTACGACACCTTGCAGGCAAGTCGGTAAAAAATGCGCTCGAACAAGTGGCTTATCGTATTTGCAGGCAGAATTCTGTCCACCCCTGGACACTTCCCTCCTCGCCGCCCTTCTCGCAGACTTGGACTTGAGCCAGTCCCCGCCACCATCCGACCAGCTTGACGCACTCCGCACCACCCTCAAGGAACTCGCAAGCCAGGCCACAGCACAGCAAGAGCATGAACTCGCCCACGAACTCGACTCGGCCCACCTCTCCCCCCTCTCCCTCACCACAGACGACTCCAACAGCTGCCCCGATTTCTGTGCTGAAACGACCGAATGCTCGACCGCTTCCGATTCCTCCGCCATCTCGCATCAGTCGTTCAGTTCCCCCCTCGGATTTTTGCAGGCCGCATTGCCACACATACCACCATCGCGGCTCAGGCGTGCGCTTAGCGAAGCAGGCACGTGCGACCAGGGCGATGTAGACATGGAATCCGTCGTAGAAATTTTATTAACCAATGAATTCATTCGTGAACTCGAAGAACGAGGCTTGGATGCACTCGACGACAGCGAACCCCTAGTTACCCCCGACGACGACCTCTGGAAACGTGTCGAGTCAAAAAAGAAATCCACCCCGGTCAATAGCAAGGCTCCAAAGCAGAAACGCGCCCGTGGAAGGACCATCCCCCTCGTGGACATCCGCCAAAGACACCACTCACCATCCTCCGCACCTGGCGTGCAGGCGGCACCCGACCCGTGGACGCAGCTCTCCTCCCTCTCCGAATACCTCGCGACGCTCCTCCCACCCTACCCCTCGTCCTTCTTCCTGTCTCACTTCCATTCGCCAAACTACCCGTCGCCTGCAAAAGCCCTCCGCGCCGCCCTCTCGTCCATCGCCAGCACTCAGCGCAGATCGCCATCCGATACCACCACCACCGCCTCCCTTTTCACCATGCTCGACGTCCTCCGCGATTCTCCCACGTGCGCTTCCCTCGACGCCGAGCAGCGTTCCACTCTCTATGCAGACGCCCAGCTCGCCCTCCGTGCCACACGTGGGCGCGGAGACGATGCGATCGACATCGTATGGCTCCTTCTCGAGCTCGGTCTTGACCTCGAATCAGGGACCCTCGCCATGGGCGTGTACCACATCCCCCAATCCCCCCTCTCACCCAGCCCTTCCTCCGCCTGGATCTCCCCGTCCGCAACGTCGCCCCGTCCGCCACTGTCTACGAGTCGCGATCGAAGTGGCAGTACCAGCGGGGCAACACGTCAACTCCCGAGCGGGCCACCACCAGTCCAGCCCCCGGTCACGTCGAAGCGGAAGAGTGTTTCCTCTTCCTCAGGGGCGTCCCCGACGTCGACTATACCACACCCATACCAGTGGCAAACGGTGCCACTTAAGCCGCCCAAAGGCCCACACCCACTTGCGCTCCACATCCCTGCATATGACAGCGCCAACAAGAGCCAACGTTCGGCGCGGTTGGGCAAGGTCCGAGGGACGGGCAACGGAGCGGGCAAGGGTGGCAAGGGCGACGTGGGCGAGCTGACGCGCACCGATTTGAGACAGCGCATGGCGGTGAGTCTGAGAAAGCGGGACGAGCTGCTGAGAGAGGCCTCCAAGGCGTGGAACAAGGGGAATGCAAGAACGCGAGGGGGGGAGGTCGCGCTGTATTTTGCAGAACGGGTACGTATGTAGTCCGCATTTTAGTCTTGTCGCCCTCCCCCCCCTCCCACTCTTGATGGTGGTTTGCTGACCCCCTCCCCCGTTCCTCGCGTCGACCAACAGGCGCGCGAGTTCCAAGAGTTGGCACGACGCGAGGCGCTCGAAGAAGCGCGGATCATGGTCGAGTCGAAACGGTACGTGCCATTCTCCGGGACCCTCCCATCTGCAAATGTGGCTCACGTGGTCGATATTATACCTATGCCACCCATCTAACCCCCTGCTAACGTGACGCAGTTCCGTAGCCGCAGACCACAACACCATCGATCTCCACGGTACCTCCATCTCCGAAGCGATCGTCATCGTCAAAGAGATCCTCCAATGCGAGACGTGTTCCCCCGGTAAGTTTTTCCCCAACGTCCTCCTCTCCAATCCGCTCTACTTGTTCCCCGCGTTTTGTGTCGTTCCGCTCATTCATGCCACTTGGCTTTTTCTTTTTGGGTCGGGGGTGGGGGTGGGCATTATTTTAGCGAACCCGTTGAGAATTATCACCGGTCGCGGGACACACTCAGCCAATGGTGTTGGCGTTTTGAAACCTGCCGTTCGTAATGCGCTCGTGCGGGACGGTTGGAACGTCGGCGTCTGGGATGGGGGGCTCGTCGTACGCGGACGCACCTAGAGGACGTCCGTCGACGTCGATTTTGCCATTCACCTATTTCACTCACGACCACGCGCGCACGTTCGCGCGACGAATTTCGATCCCGAGGTTTCGTTCTTACGGGACTTTGATCTAATGACCACCGCATACAACCTGGATCGACATGCCTGTCTATTTGCTGTACGTTTGTTCTGTTTTATCGCTGTTTTGCATACCGTGGAATTTGTAACGTGTACATGTATGTACTGCTCTTGTTTTCTTTTTTCTTTTTTCGTATTCCGTCGCTCTGATACCTGGATACTTGCAACGGTGATTTCTGTGTTACTCTTGCTTTTCTTTTTTTCTTTCTCGTCCTTGATTAATTATTTTGCTGCTGTCGTTGTGTACCATAGTGTGCGATCAGAGGATTTGCACAGGGGGGATCGTTGTATATCATATCAACATCGGCGCCAATATCACCGCGGGTTTCCAATCGCGAATCTACAAGCGTTTACAGGGTGGTCTCTTGACAGTAACGAGACAACTGCGGTGGGGGATACTGCTACAGTGAAAAACGAAAAATAGCAACCGATTTCTTTCCGTGTGCTTGAAACGTCCGGGCAAGAGAGCAACAAAAGGGAAAAAGAGACGATCAGAGACACGAATACAGCAAGCGTCGTCCATGCGCCAAGAAAACGATAGCCATGCATTGGAGACAGCGTCGGAGGGCTAGTCAGTCCAAACACAGCGGGTTCCAGGCAAGGAAAATAAAAAATAACGACACGTGCAGTCATCCTCACTAATTTACCGCCCCCTCAAGCCTAATCGACGTGGAGGACCAAACTCCAAACCGTGCCACAGGCCACCCAAATTCATCTCGTCCGCTTCGGCATCTTTCCCGGACTGAGGCGCTGCCAGACCGAGGTACTCCAGGTCTTCGATCCAGGCACCTTTCAGCACTAACTCGTCGTCGGACTCAGATTCAGATCCGGATTGGACAGCCGCAAGTCCGGCGGCGGTTGCACTCCTTGCCACCCGACCGGGTACTCCTGCGCTTTTGGTCGCAAGTTTCGAGTCCGGGCCAACGACGGTTCCCGAACGGGTACGTCGCACGTTAGAAAGAGAGGATACGCCCAATTCAGGGGCAACGCCAGACGAAGAAACACCAGCTTTGGCAAAATCGGATGCACGAATGGTGCCTGCGCGGTTCCGGGCAGGCCTTTTCTTGACAGACTTATGTGTAGTGGACTCGGGGACGGCATCCCGCAGAGAACGCGAACGCGTTTGAAGCGAGATAGAGGTAGACGGATGATGTGTTTCTCCGTCCGAGTGCGTGTCCAGACCACCTGCTTCGGATACAGTTAATAAAGAACGTCCTATTAAACAGGGCGGCTTTTGACGATGCGAGACCAAGAGATGACGTATAAAAGTGGCCTGGGACAATCAAACGGACGGATTGCTTAGGAGACATACCACGGATGTCCATTGATTGGAACTCCAGCGCCAAGTCCGATGCGGGGCTCGAAGCAGTTGTCTTGGGCGGCGAGGGCGGTGGAGTTAGCGTGCCAGGATTCTTAGACGTACGAATAATGAGGCTTTTGCCATGTGCAGGGCTGGTGCCAGGCCACGCGAACGATTGTTCCCCGACGCATGACTTAGGTACGCCCCCCGAACCAAGCGGCTTTGTGGCTGCAGTCGACGCAGGAGAATGGGACAAGTCAGAAAGGAGGATGTCGTACTCTGCGACGAAGGATCCAGCTAGGGTGTGACCCGCTTGCGACCTCTGAACCACTTCGCGGTGAGCAGGAACTTGACGAGCAACGCAAGCTGGCGCCTCGTCCCGGCTGATGGCTTTGTTCCTCTCAGCAATCCGTCTACCATTGTTCGCGGCTGGAAGTGATCCGATTGTGAACTCGTCTGAAGATGAAAAGATACTGTTGTCGGAAAGATGTATGGTCTGACGTCGCGGAGGTATTGTACTATCCATTCTATCCATCATTTCGACATCTAGATCGCTAGCCTCTGTGAGATCCTTGCGCAGAGAGGAAGAAGCAAGGAAATCGTCGGTTCTGATTTGTTGGCCATGCGGGTCAGGCAATTTTCGCAGTCGGAATATGGCCGGAGTCGAGCAAGCTTGGGGTCGATTAGAATAAAACGAGGCATCGCTATGAACAAATCCACCAGGCGAGGGAACCTCATCATAATCATTAAAAGTACGGGAGAGTGCCTTGGGAGGTGCAATCCAGTCTTCCTGTGGAAATCTAGAGCGCATATACGAGGTCGAAGGGCTCGAAGGATAACGCTGGTGTTTCATACGCCTAGTAGGAGGTTCCTCGTTCGTATCCTTGAGCGACGCGGTAGAACTTTTCCGCGACACACATCGAGCGTTTTCTTTGAAAGCGCCTGAAAGGGTACGGGATTTGGCATGGAGGGAACCGCGCAAAACTCGAGAGGAGGATCGTCCTCTCCCTTTATGTTTGGGAGACGAAGCAGCTGAACCAGGACGGCTACTAAATGGTGATGCGAGTCTTTGGGAATGCACATTATTTTCTTTGAGGTTCCTAGAGCTGGCACGAGACATAACGCGCTTGGAAGCAGGAACCGGTGACAATTGCTCCGGTACCAGTGATTTCACGACCGCCGACTCGTGGACCGATTGCGAAGAGTGAAGTGGTGTTTCGAAGGTGACGTTTTCCGGTGGAGGTACATCGGAGGGTAGCCCAGTGGGATCGATATTCGAGACGCGCTCTTGGGTGCGTTTTATCCTCTTCGCGAGGTGCTCTTTCATATGCTCGACATTCTTGTCTTCCGACTGGTCGGCGAGGGCAACACGACGTGACCGTTTGAGCATGCGACGGGCCATCTGGGTGCGTGTGAGGTCGTCTATTTCCGGTGGAAGGACCTCCAATGGGGATGACAATAACTTTTTCTTGCCTGCATTCTGGATGCGTCTTCTTTTGTGAGCATAAGTCACCCTGATAGACTGTCGACCAAGCATGATGGCCCAGCGAGATGGACAGCGGAAGCTGCCCTCGACGACGACGAAATGGTCGTGGACAGAAAGGTTCGATAACTAGAGTGGTCTCCCTTTTCTTTAAGTAGCTTTCGGAAATTACGTTATAATATGATGATTAACAGCCGCAGAGGAAAGCGTTTTATGGCTGTGCTTGCCAGGCACGCAGGCGACATACGAGCCGTTCATCGACGAAATTAAGACATACCAACTTCCTTATTCGACCAATTAACACGGCCTTCATATTCTCCTCTATCTGACCATTACTCGATTCATTCAGAGTCAAGGCTTTCATTCCTCAACAAACACTACATATCAAAGACAACAACTTCCACAACACATCTGAGACAGATTGGACCTTTACAAACCAGAATCATGTAGGCACATCTAAACAATGCGAGATGCGAATGATGTGAAATATAATCATACACCCATATACTTTTTCAAAAATATAATTGAACTTGAAAGCTGTTAATGTATAGGATATATGCTCAGGAACAGATATTGGAAGGGTATTTGGGATGAAAATAGAGTAAATATTGTATTCTTGATATATTTTGCAAAGTCTTCTAAGAGTTGGAGTAGTTTTGCATGCATTTTCTATGTTTATTTCACTCCCCCCAGGCTCAGCTCTCACTATATGGAGTCATTGGAGATAGAGAATTATAGATTTGAATGCATACACCATGTTCATATCTTATACTACCTTACTTTTTATACCTACAAGTTGTCAAGAAAAGCTGCAAGAATGCATACTAATATACTTTCAAAGACCTTCAAAAGGATGGATTATTGATACTAGTAGAATACAAGTATATTGTTCCATGCTAATCATGGAATGAATCTATATATAAAGCTTGCCAGAGTGGAAAAGGGATTAGCAGAAGATATATAGCTTCCAAGCCCATGAGGCCTATACATCAAATGTGTCAAAAGTATGAATATGCTTTGATTTTTATCACATGTTGACTAATCAACTCTACTGAAAGAAATGGTAATAATATACCACTGTCTCACTTTACATCAGGTATACAGTGGGGGAACAAGCCGAAACAAAAGAATACTAAGTAACATTCAAATATTGGCTGTGCTGTGGGGGTAGTGGCTGTTTTTGGTAACACACAGGGGCTGCTTACATAGGCTCGAAATTGCGCTCACTCGTTCTCGTTCCAGGGTGCAAAAATATGGGCAGGATATTGCAATATAAAACATTATCTAAAAATCCTGCAAAATGGAGATACTACACTTACAGGAAGGGTTGCGACCTCCTGTCAGGCCTTCAGGATCCGGTGCGGATAAAGCGCGATGCCCGGCATGCATTCAACAGTCATGGCGATGCAGTTGCACATAAGAAGGAAGAGAAAGGGGCTAGTGTCGAACCTGAAGCTTTGAAGCGGAGGCTGATTCGGAAGCATCGCGCGAGGGTGCCAGAGGGGATGACCAGGGTTTTATTCCGCCTATCGTCATCGGCGGAGCCAGGAGGAGTCCATGGACATTCTAGGCAAGGAGAGCGCTCGGTGCGTGGATCACATGTTGGCGGGGGAGGAGGCAGTATCCTGCCTGCCCGGGAATGGAGAGTGGCGCAGATCAGTATCCACCATACGGAGTTGTGGTGAGGATGATGCAAATTCGGGTCTGTTCGCCACTGTCACAAGCAGGTTTCTTTCCCCGTCTAGTATCGAATCAGTTGAGATGCCCTGACGCGGCAGACGAGAAATTCTGAGAAACGAGGCTCCGCAGGGTTTTCCAGGGTCGGTTGCTATGCACGGCTCTCGTGGCCTTTGCGTGGCTTCCATGCCACCGACGTTTGGGACCGTGACCCTCGTTGGATCCAGCACGTCGCTCACGGCGCGGACTTCTTCCCCACCAGATAACGGTGCCGATCTTGGGCGCGCCGCTGCCTTCTCACGTGGACCAGGTTCGCGACGGCACCGACTCTCTCACATCGCACCGACACTTGGCAATCGCAACTAGAGAGGCTCTGCACCTAGACGAAGGTGTCGTTTCTGAACACGCCTGCCACCGCGAGCGTATCCGTCATTGATCTTCCGACTGGCACCTATCTACTTCTCTATTGTATGTGCCTTGATGTGGTGTGATGGCCACTGGCCAATGCACAGTCGGGTACCTTGATTCACTGGGCTCGTTTGTGTAACATTCCAAGGCCACGCAAAGGTACCAGATTGCCTCCGTGTGGCGCTTTTGCTCACGTTTCCTGCGCCCTCAGCAATGTCGTAAACGGAACATGTTTGACTCAAGACACATACATCGCGTACACGAGCAGTTACTACAAGGGGTGTCGTGTAGCCTGTTACCATTGGGGCCCAAAGAATGGACCCTGATGTCAGGGTCTACGTACACTCGGAGCTTTTTCCTTCCATTGGTTTCAATCAAGAATTTCGAAGCGAAGTCAATACTAGGTAGAGAAATGTTGAATTCGCTGTCGCAAGCAACGAGCTCCGAGTCAATCGACGTCTCTGCCCCACGTGTGCCCCAGGCTCTAAGCGATCGGTGCCTGAGGTCCTCCCTTCGAGGCACTGACGTACCATGCCTGGACCTTATTCCATGTAAGTTTTTGGCAAGTGAACACATCCAGAATGATAACAGGGTACTACAGCCTCTACAAACGTTGAGGCCTCCAAGCTTGAGGTCCCTCAGTCGACCAACTCGGGATCAGGAAAGATGAGCAAATTTTCTCTCCGATTGGGGAATAGCGCAGGGACACTTTCCTTTTTCGTCAGCCGTCGTTCTCAAAGGGCTTGCGGGGAAGAGTCGGTAACAGGGGATAACATGTCTCCGCAGACGGGCCCAAGACTTGACTCTCGCGCTAATCACTAGAATCTCGTGAACCTCGTGAGATGAAACCTCACCCCCTTTCGACTCACGTAGATCGACATTCCTGGAAATTAATGCAAGTAGCCGCTCGCTTGCACCAAATCAATCAATCATGGATAGCATAGAATTCAAAGTGATACAAATCAATTGTCAGAGTAGCACTCCAAACACCAGCAAAACAGGAGAGTTGGGGCAGCGGAGGACATATCTGGAATTACTCGGCATCAAACAGCTCATCCTCTGTTTTCCACCGTAGATTCGATTCGTAAAATGTGATAAGCTGAACCGGAAAAAAAATGAGTATCAGCTGAATACTCGCAAGCGAGCTCGAACCTTCTGGGGGAACTTTTGGGCACAAATGCGAGAGTTCTCTCGCACGCGCTTCTTGTCCTTTTTCCTAGAACTACTGTAAGGACTAACAACGAGGATGAAGGATGAGTAGCTCACAAACTGAAAAATACGTAGAGCTCGCCGTCCTCTTCGCGTTCGACCGTTTCAATCGACTCCACGAGATCCTCCCATGACGAGACCTTCATGTGCTTCTTCATGTTACCGAACGTTTCCTCCTCGTCTGATTCTCGCTTGTCGCCCTGCCGGGAAAGGCCATTGCTCTTCCGAGGCCTTTTCTTCACCCTCTGCTCACCCTCGTCTTCATCTCGAGCCTCCGGTTTGTCCGACGATAACTCGTCTTTCTTGGGTCTGCCGCGCTTCTTTGCAACACTGTCTGGTTCGAGAGACGACTCAACGTCAGCAAGCGCCTTCCTCGATGTCTTCTCAGCGGATTTAACTCTTGGCTTGACAGGCTCTGACTTGCGAGGACCAATTTTGTTCTTCTTCTTCTCTGCCCAGTATTGGTCGATAAGGTCCTGTGCATTTCTCAGAGGGGGTCAGCAGGGTGGCAGTTGGAAACCAAAGAAAAATCAGACCACACACCCCGCATCTCTCTCATCTACCCAGCTATTATGCTCTTCTCCATAGTTTTTCCACTTGACGAAATACCCCATCCGACCCTTTTGTCACGGGAGACACGCAAACGATCTGTGATCATAGGGGAACGAACAACAACAAAGGAACTCACCCCGGAGAACTGTCCTTTCTTCGCGTCGAGAATTTTTTCTATTTCATATTCCTCCTCCACCTCTTCATCCTCGCCGCCGCCCTCTTCCGCAGTTTCTTCGGGCTCCTCGTTCGCCTCCTTCACCACCTCTTCCGCATCAGACTCAGAGGTAGACACCGCCTGTCGTTTCTTTGAAGAGTACGTTTTCTTTGTCGACTCGGTGACAACTTGCTCACTTTCGCTTCCGGAAGTCACATCAGCAACGCGGGGCATCGTTCTGCAATTTGGGCGCGACGAGCTATAAAGGTGAACACGAGTCTTGGAAACTCAACAATGGCGCGCTGGTGGCACCGGGCTGTGGGAACCCAATTCAATCCCAGCGCGCAATACCACCCGCTCATATATTCCAGTTAGGAAAGAACACCCCTCGAAGCCTACATGCTGGATCGACAAGTGCGCAACGACAACTACTTGTGCAAGAGAGGCCAAGTTCAAACGTCCATGCGGGCAATATAGTACCGCACGTGTCTCAATGTACCGATGCTAGCGACTGTCGTTTGTTCTCCCGAGTTATCAAGCTGTGTTTCCTCGGCGGCTGCTTGGCAACAACACACCGTCGGGAATGAACACTCCCGACAGTTGGTGATCCGGCAAAGGGGAGGTTCAAGGAATCCTCCTAGCATCGCAGTTGGGCTGAGAAAAAGTCATGCATTTGTGGAGCAGCAGTAACGGCACAAGTTTTGCCAGGAAGCGATGAGCACACTGTTAAAAAAACAGGCTATGAAAGTCACATTAGTCACCCTATCTCCGAGACGGACTCGCACTCCGTCCACGTGCTTCTCTCCCTCTCCCTTTCTTTGGCCCGGAGGGTGGTGGCCGCACAAATGCGTAATCACATTGTATAGCCTGTTCCAACAATGGTGTCCCCGACGCGCCATCGATGGCTGCCTGTGCCTCTGCCATGGTTTCGTACTCGACCAATGCATAGCCCTGGTTTTGGTACGCGTCAGCGCGCGCGCCGCAGTTGCAATGCACTCGTTGCGCACCTTGACATAGCCTGTGCGGCGGTCCAAGTTGAGATGCAGGTTTTTTATTTCACCGAACTCAGCGAACTTGTCGGTGACATCTTCCTCCGTTGCCTCTTCATGAACATTGGTGACCAGGACGATCCAACCTTCTACAGCTGTGCATTGCGAAAACGGACGTCAGCGAGGCGCGGCGGGAACGCGCGCAATGAATCATACGGCAGGAACGTGAGACATACAACGAGCAGCTCGGGTGTCCAAGTCCTTGACATGAGAAGATTCGACCCTATCGTAAGTTGCTTCCGCATTTACTGTGCCATCGTTTCCACCTGATAGTAACGGAGATACGTATTGGTCGAGCTGAAAGGGAGGGAGAAACCACTTGCCTGCTGTGTTGTGGAAGCCTCTGCCTCTGCGTCTTACGGTGCCCGCGTTGGCAACTGGAAGGAGGGGTCAGGGAACGCACAGCTAGGGGAGAGTTAATAGCAGACCCTCATCGATGTTCATTTCATCGTCAGACATGGTGGTATGGGATGTCGAGGCTAGTGTGACAGGTGTGACAGGCTGTTACCGGATGCGGCGGACGTGGATAATCCGGAGGACCGGTGCCGGCGACAGAGATGGGAAAAAAACAACCGGGAGTTGCCATGTGTTTTCGGGGTCTTGTCAGGGATCTCGTCTCGACGTTGACTTGAAGTTTCTTCGCGTTTACTGCAGGATCACCGTAAATCTGAATCTGCTATTCAATTCTTTAACGTAAGTAACATAACATAACCAGCTAGCTTTTCACGGCTCCAACTGAATGGTTTGTGCCGAACAGAGCTGCGCGAGCGCATCGGAACCGCAATCAATTGTGCATTTGGGCTCAGCGACCCCTCCTGCCTCCAAGTCGTATGAGTGTTTCGTCGTAGAATTTCATCTGTGCCTCCTTGAAACGCTCGCTCGAAGTGCCATTCATTAGCCTGATGTTTCGATTACTTAAGCAGACAGATCATATCTAGAGAGACCTGAAGGCGGTCGAGTTCTCTCCAACACTCCAAGACGCCCCTTCAGGTCGTCCTCGCGCGTCGTTTCCGTCAGCGCCGAGTGCATTCACGTACGCATCCTGAGTCGGTTTTTCACTCGGCCAAAGCTCAGGCTGTCATGCTCAAGATTGCAGCATAGCGTGCCTGGTTGGATCTACACCGCCTCAGTGCACCGAGATCTCGGCTTCGCAAACTTTATGAGCAAATGTAATATTCCCGAAGGGTCCTTTTTTCCTTCTCACACCAAATGTGCTTCGCGACGCGTTTCTGTACCTTGGCCAAGGGTCACGCGGATTTGTTCATTGTCAAAAATATTTAAAGCCGGTCGTGATCTTCGCCGTCACCAGCACTTCTTCTGTCCTCCTCAAAGACTTCTCTCATCTCCACCACGTGCAAATATGAATCCTGTTCCTCTCATCAACCACCCTTGCACGGTCTGCTGCAGCCCGACGTCCATGTGGTGTAGTCGCTGCCAAACGGCGTGGTATTGTACCCCGGAACATCTCCGAAGCGTGAGTTTGCTTCTTCCTTCCTGTCACGCGACCCGTGAAAGTAAACTCACGCGAAACGCGCAACTCTTTAGGACTGGCCACGCCATCGTAAGGAGTGTGTCCCGGTCGCCCACGCGCAAAATTATAACATCATTGCCACCCCGCCACCCGCGGAGCAGCAGTTAATCGCGGTATCCGCCATTCTCTTCTCCCCCGAAGAAGGTGTGTTTCAATTTTGACGCGTCGAATGCGCGTACATTGATGCCGTTACTAATGTTCCGCAGAGCGCCCAAGGATCATCACGGTCAAGTGCCGACCGTCACAAGTTCCGTCACAAGGCATCTGTCCACAGCCACTCGTCAGTGGACTCTTCCACGATGGCCACATGGAGAGCATCGTCTTGACCCAGGGGCTCAATGGCGAGCCACTTAGGTTCCCCCTCCATTTATGGTATTCCCCGACTGCCTTGTCACGCAGCGGCCCCATCAACCGTGCTATCTATCACATCACCTCTGGTGCAGCTGCCAAGGCGTGGTGCGGAACTGTCGTTGTCCTCAAGTTCAACGGATCTCGAAGGCAAGGATACTCCGATGCCGGGTCGAATGATTTACCGGCATTGTCGGCCTACTTCCTGGCTTACAAGTAAACGTCCATATCTCGCGTTCGTATTTTATATTTATATGTACCTAAAACCGGTTTGTGAGAGCGCTCTCTTCATT
>JBBPUO010000043.1:36322-63186 GCA_038094755.1 Caloboletus firmus | reverse complement strand
ATCCGAGCCATAGACGACTGCCATCTCTTTAGGGGATATCTGCCCAGTATTCCGTTTCTGAATCTGGCACCCATGTGCCAGTTAGACTCTACACGATGCTGCTTGTCGACGGCCGCCATCTACCTCGAGATAACCTGAATGCACTCGGAGTCAATTCCATTGCGCCACTTGACGTGTATGTAGCATTGGACACAGCAGGAGTCTACGATCGCACAGTGGCAAGTACATCAGGAGCGAGTCTACTTGCCTTCTACGTCAACCTTGACAATCTGTTTCTCAATATCCTCCCCTTTTCCGCTAAAAGTGTCCGACGGGGACCCGACGTGACTTCCATGATCATGATCCATACCCGCGTCATCTGCTGAGATAAGGTTCTCTACAAACGTCTCCCGCGCCGGGAATAATACAGAGGAGACGTAGTACACCACGCACGACACCACGAACTAGGCAAGTGTCAACAGTTTAGGCGTACGGACACAAAAGACTAAAAGTGTTTCGAACTTACACCGTACATCCAAGCAATGTCAAACAGATGGCTCGCATATCCTACCATGATGGTCGGGTTGATGGAATTGACAAGACCAGGAAACGTCGGCACCACTGTGACAATCATCGCAAGGACAGCACGCCAGTTCTTTAGGTACATCAGACATGCAACGACAGGCGAAACGATTCGGAACTGACGAATCCCCCAGTGTATCTGTATCGGCCGTTCGGATCATACATCGCAGGAACATCCACCTTGCCTTTGTGGACTAGCCAGAACTGTAGGAACGATGTTCAGGCGTCGTCACTACCCCTGCGTAGAACACGCACGTCTGTGATCATAATTCCTGCGAATGGACCCAGGAAAATGGTATATCCGCTCATGAAGCTCAAGAACCCTTGTGCGCTGTTCCGTGATACACTCAGTCAGGGGATCCCTTCAATGCGGTAAGCTCACTTGGCCAGAATCTCCCAAGGACACAGGGCCCAGCCTCCGATAAATGCGCAGATTATTTGCCCGCGTCTGATGTTAATGTACTGTAGATCCTGTCAACACGGTGGCGGCCAGCGTGCAGGTTGGTATGTCAACCCACCTTGGGCAATAAAACTGTCATGTCATTTCCCGCGCTAAGCGAATTAGCACTGATATTCGTTCCAATAGTTGTGAGAGCAAACGCGAAAGAAGCAAAGAAGGCGGCCGCGCGGTTATCCCATTTGTCGATGAGGAGCAGGGGGTCCCAGAGCACTTCCCCATACAGCCGGATTCCGGCGCTCGTGACCGCAATACCAGCAAAACTACAGAGTATGAATGCGACAGGGATAATCAAAGGCTGCACGTATTGTCTGCCAGACGCTTCGTTAGTGCCAGATCTCTGCGCAGAACGAGGTTTATTACGCTTTCTCGTCTTTCGCATAACGCTGGTGTGACGTTGAGTTGCACCATACACAATCGAAAACAGGAATCTCACAGTGAAGTCAGGGATGTTGACGGACAAAGTGGAGTATATACCCAGTGCACTGTTCATCGCACTCAACCAGTTCCAAGAAAACTGCGTCCCGGTTATGGTTGCATGCTCGGCGAAAAGCCCACCGGAGGATGGAACTCGAACAAACGCCCAAATCACCATCGCTAGCCATGCTATCGGGACTATTACGCCCTTGACGAGGAACAACAACCTCACTTTGTGTGGGGAGAGGAGCATGAAGGGAAACTGGATCAACCAATAGATCAGGTAGCACAAGAGGCCTGAAAAAAGGGTGAATGAGCTGGCAATTTGCTCATCCATCAGCGTTACCTGAACTTGTGATACTTGCATTTGGAGGGAGATGGTTTGGCATCCTTGCGATCGATGGCCAAATAGCCTTTATCATCTTGAAAGAATGCACGTTCCTGAACAAGTGAGCAGCGCTTAACATTGTATAACCTTACCTGATATACACATTGTGACCCATTATAAGACTGGTGGGCGATCAATGAGGCCAGCCGGAATGGTAATGATGAAATCCTTTACCTGAATTCCATACCAGAACATGGAAAGGATGACACGACTGAAAACGGTGAAGTAACTAAACCAGAAGCCAAACGATGACCTGTTCAAGACGGGAAACGCGACGTGGAGCCGGGCACCGATAGTTCCGTTGAGCACCATGATCACAGAAATGATACTGTAACCCGCTACAATGCATGGAAGGGCCTGACGCCTTCGAGGATTTGAGTGTCACAATAGCTAACAAAGCAAGTGAATGTACCAAGACAGGCCAATCGCCAACATGGAACCAGCAAGCTCCCAAACCGCAAGGTTCGTAGCATCGGATAGCCAGTAACATATCTTGATGGAACATGAGGTGGATATTGGGTATCAAAGGTCCGAGGTACATACATAATCCCAGGTCCTGGGACGGCAGGTGAGACTGGTTTTTAATACGGAAATGCCACTACTCACGTCCAGGTCCTTAAGCGGGGAGGAACAGGGTCCATATCTTTGTTACTCCAACCATGACCGGCGAAGGTTATCTCCTCCGGTTCAAGTGCCCAAGACGATGGTCGAAGAAGGTCAAGTGCATCTTGTGTAGACAGGCGCATCGCTCAAGGTGGCAAGGTGGCCCCGTTACGATACAGCACCTAGCGCAACTTCAACCTTTTGATGCGTTACGTTATCTTGGCAGGGGTATCTTTGAGAAGATAAAGGATGACAGCCACGCTGTCAGCGTCGATGATACGGCGCGTGTTCGTTGGACAAGTCACCAGGCCAGTGGCTATCTGAACGGGCTCACCGTATGACAACGGGTGATAACGGTAGCCTTTAATCTGCTAGTCTTCGGCGTGGCACGGGACAACAATGGCCAATAGATATGGGTCTAAAAAGTGACTGACCACTGCTAATCAGGAATATCGCGTCAAGGCTACTCGACGGCTGCGGCCAGTGTTGCCTGATACGGGATGACTAGGGCCTGAACCGGTGCGCCGGTGCGCCACCTGACCGGCGGTTGCCTGGCCCGCCTTCGATGCGCGTACCGGGCGGCCCCGCCTGGTGAGCACATGCCAATGCGTATCAAATCTTAGTGTAAAGACCCAGCTGTGATGATCAGATTCCGAGTCGCGCTGACACCAATACGGTCTAGCTAATAGCCCTGCAGATAACAAGAGCCATCTTCCTTTGGTGTTCGCCTGCACGACGGTGCTCCCGATGACCGCCGTGTCAGCACTTCGTAGTCCTTTGGCCCGGGATTAACTTCTTCCATAGGATCCAGAGCAAGTCAGATCTCAACCAACTCGCATCGAACCTTTATTTTCTGATCGAAGAAAAACATTCAAAGTTGAGTTCTTAAGAACGCTAGTGCCAAAGCTCATATATACAGCACAACTGTCCGCCTGAGTACTGCGGACCTCCGATATCATCAAGGTAATTAGTCGTCGAGATATGGTATGTCAATTTAGTCTTAAATGCCATTTACAGGACAACATTCTCGGCAAGGAGGTCCAGGATCCGTAAATCTAAACTGGCAATATCACCCGAGTAGCTGCAAGATATGCCCCCGATCATTAGTGAACTGGTAATGGTAGGTAGAGTGATGAACTATTCCACCTATCGGAAAGACCAGCAACTGGTGCGTGATCCCATCGGATAACTTTGGCGGCATCGAGGCCAGATCCCCTTACCTATAGAAAGTCGTTCGGTGTGTCCAAAACCGAGCCATACTGAGTAGCCAGTGATTGATATGATCTTTAACTCTCAGAGTAGATGGAGCCCGCCAGACAACCTATCGTTCTGTATAGATATAAGTTATGTGTCTGCTATGTTCACCTGTCTTCTGCCACCCATTTGACACTCTGCCGGAATTGCCGATGTAGCCTAGGGTTACATAAACCGTTAACAGACCACCAATTGACTTGGCAGTGATCCCGCGGTTCTAGGGTACATATCAAAGAACTTGGGAGTAGCGTAGTACGACAATGTTCAATCCAGGTCAACCTCCATGTAATTGTCCGAGTCTGTGTCTCGGTACTCAAATAGCTCCTCCTCGGGAACCAACAGATGAGCTTCGAGACGTCCGTCGCCATCTCCAACGACGTCCCACCTCTCCGGTCGCGATGTTATATCTTCTGCGATATACTGCATGTATAACTCCCCATTTTCATCGTCAGCGCTAAGGCGAATATTCCACCCAAGGTAGACACGATCGTAGTCCTCGTCGCGGGCACTGAGTCCTTCGTTGTGCGTATACTCCACGTCGTATTCATGGAGCATCCCGATTGTAACTCCTCGCCGGAGACAATTGAGGTCACCCTCATCGAGCTGGTCAAAGAGGTAATCGTCCTCGTCGATCGTGACACTAGGAGGCTCCCAACGAGGGTATACATAATGCCCTTGGTACCTTTCTTCCTCGCTCTCGGTGCCGTAGCTGAACACATCGTCGTACCAGCTAGAGTCTTCTTCGTCGTCTTCATCTATATCTTCATCTTCGTCTTCATCCTCATCGTCAGTCGCGCCAAAATCATCGATTTCTTCGTCGTCGTCGGGAAAGAGGCCCTCCCATGGATCAGAGTCGTTGGGAGCCGGCTCGCGACCTGGTGAGGCCCCAGTCTGGGGACCTTTCACCTTAGCGATCGCAGCTACGATGGCTTTGATCATGAAGACAGGTATCGGCCGGTGTCGTACATTGGTACGGCAACATGGGCAAGTCTTACGTCGGCGCAACAAGTAATCAGGATCGCTGTCATCATACATCTCATCGTCGACGGCAGGTGCCTTCCGAAACCACTCTTGAAGGCATGTTACGCATAAAATATGGCCACAGGGTGCAAGGCTGCTGCAGTTCAGAGACGGAGGATGGATAGACGGCAATACAAAACGCACGCATATGGCCGATACAGTAACTCCATGCAAATTTGACACTGTGAATTGCTTTCCACGGTTGAAATAGCCTAAGACCAGATGGTAAAAGTATTCATCAATCAGTACGGAAAAATACATGAGGCCAGTCAACCAACCTCGTCCGATTTCTTTGTTTTGCCTTGTAACTTGGATATTTGTGATTCAGACTCTTTCAGTTTCTGATTGGATCGAATCGGATTAGCATTAGAAAGTATTGTCATGGGAAATTCCTGACCTGTTTCGATGTGTTATCCTGTTGCTTCAATTCTTCTATAACCTAAATAATGTTAGCATCGTTCGCGAGCCGGATGGTTTAGGATTTACCTTGTTTTGTTTCTTGATAGTTTTCTTGTTTTCGTGAGCCAACTAAGGACGAAGTGAGCGATAGGATAATTATTATAGTAGAATGTATGTGTACCTTTTTCCAGACATCCATCTCCCGTTTCATTTTCGCAAACTCAGCGGCGGCAAGGGGGCCACTATAGTCAGCGTGCGCGTCGATAATGCCCTGCGCGTCTCTTCCCGATCCCTCAGCATCGGAGACGGTACGTGACTTTGATCTCTCCCGCTTGATTGATACAGCATTGGCCTCTGGTGCACGAGGCGTACTCACATGAAGAAAGTTCTCGGCCAGAGGGCGGTTGTGTGGACGGGATTTTACCTTGGACTTGCGTCCGCGGTCAGAATTGGCATCGTCGACAGCTACGAGGAAAGGTCTCGAGCTTGATGCTGGAAGAGATGGATTTCCAGGTTTTTTTCGTTTATTCTGGTCGGCATGAGAAGTATCAGGTTTGCGCGTCAAGTCGAGTTGACCCTGCTGTTGGACTGATCGAGGATCAGGCGACCCGGACCGACGTCTACGCTGGGTAGGTAAAGCCGAAGGACCAGATATGGATACAGGTTGGCGTCGCTGAGTGTTATTGCGACGTGAGCCCCTTGCGGCGGTATTCATTAGGAGATGGATGTGAAAATGAGCGCCGAGACTGCAGTAGCGATTCAGAAATCACTGAAGGAGTATCCATCGCTCGCTATGACTGACCTTGCTAATTACTTTGAGACAGCGACAACGGACAAAGTTGCTACCACTGTCGTAGATGGTAGTCGAGGTACAAGACAAGACGCGGTGGATAATCATTGTCTGTCTAATAAAGGCATTCGGCGTGACGTGATGTTGTCACGTGTTTTCGTCTAAACAAACACACGCGTCGTGTTCCGTCTAGCTCGTCTATCTGCAGGCGTCCCGCTGGTGGTGCGCATCGTGACTTTGTCTATAATCTTGCTTGCGAGGTAAATGGTCGGCTTTTCTGTCGTTCGTATTTATTTCCGATATGTGATCCATTTCACGAGTTGATGTTCGACTGTCGACTCGGGATACAGATTCTCCACCGTCACTCCCCGGTAACTATCTGTTCAGCGTTTGCAGGGGCTCCGAGGAACTTAAAGGATAAATCGGGGATGTGTATCCCATCAATCGAAAGCGGTGGCTCATACTGCTTATCTCTACCCTGATTCTGTGTCGGATGTATTTTTTGCAGACATTCTGCCATAAATCATCCGAGCATGATCGATGTGGACAAGGTGAGTTGAGCCCCCGGTATAGGGGTTATGCATTATGTTTCAAGCATCAGATTGCTTATACTTGTTCTCTTTGCCATGTCTACAGCCTTTCCATCATCAATGCAGCCCGGGAAGGGCACAGTCGTGTTTCATGCCGCATCTGGTTTCTGCCCATCAAGACCCTACATTGACTCAGCAATTCAGATATCGCACTCAGCCTTGAAGCTCTGGAGTCACAGAACAGCCACTTGGCCACTCGGGGGTTTCACGCACTTCACTCTGCCTACACCGGCCTGCGAATCATCTCACAGAGACTACCAAGATGTCCGTCAGCTTGACCTGAACAAGGCAATGACTTTTGTGTCCTGCTGTGCTTATCCCCGCCACAGATGAACGAGACTACCCGTCAAATGCTTCAGATCGTTCGCCAATGCCATCGCGTGTACGTTGTGCTCGCCCGATTGACGGTAGAAAGCCATTTAATCGTCTTTGATGGGGAGCGATTTCGGATTTGGCTGGGCGTTTAGCGCATTTAAAAATACAACAGGGCATGGCTGGACATACCAGAAACCGAATTCCCCTGGCAACCGATCGATATTATTCATTGATTGCTTCCGCAAGTCGCAACTCAAGACCCCTAAAACGGGCATCCCCAAGACGCATCACATTATGTCCGGCTCACGAAGCCGTGTGTCTCCCCCTCTTTTAGAATCAGTTTTGTTGTGCGATGTTTGGATTATGTGGTGAAGACTTGCGGACATGTCATGCAGAGTTAACAAGAAACGATCTTATTCAAATGCATCATTAATCCGGACACATCGCACTGTGGATTTGGCAGGTGTATCCTGGTATCAAGTCCGACAGACATGTAACTTGTGCGATCATCCTGCTAGCCTCGTTGTTATCCAAGTGATGTTTGTCCGGTGACAGTACATCATATTGGGTGAGGTCATTCGCACCGGCCGTCATTCTCAGTCGCTTGTCACTGCGATTTGACTTTCCAAGTTGATACATGATGAGCAATACCAATAGTCTTCATCGTTAGGCAGCGTGGCCTAAGCAACCATCGCGGAACAGAAAACAAGAAAGCGCCGATGCAAGCGTAAACCAACATCAGATCATCAAGAAGCTGTTCGCGCTAGACCGTCCCTAGGTCAGACGCGCGGTGCTGCGTCATAAGGGTTCCGTGCCGTTCCCTTCGGGGATCTAGCACCAGGAGGCACGGGGGTCGTCGCCAAACACCCAAAGCTAGAAACGTCAAACCAAAGCTTGTCCCCGCAAACAGCGTGCCCCTTAGATTAAAGATCACCTTGCAGGTACGTGCGCGAGAAGAGCATGGCGTGCTTGGCTCTCACAGTGAGTGATGGCATCAGTGCGCAGTTGGAAAGTATCGGCGATTGGCACAGGTCCTTGGTCGTCGCATTCGAGAGTGGTAATCCCGGAGGTAATACTTCATTATACCCATGCTTTATGATGGTAAAAAGAAGGATAGGTCCTGGTGGGCTATCGTCATGAACGATCACAACTCGAGGGTTGAGGGTTTGATTTCCGTAATGTTCGACGACGACGCACCCATGCCAGTATGGGAACAATGGACAAGCGCTGCGGTACCTTGGCACGAGTTGGTCGATTGATCGTCTACACCGATCATCTTTGGTTATCCGTTGCAAGCGTCTGTGGTTTCCTTCTGCTGCACAGACCCTGACGGTGCAGAGACGCGCATTGAACGTGCATGGCCTGCCAGATATAAAGAGGGGACTGTACTCGCGGAGGAGAGTCAAGTCAACCAACAAATCCTCCATCTCGAGCTGGTCAGTGAGCTCCTCGGCTTCTCGTTCACTCGGAACGCCTTGAAAGTTGCTAACCTTGCTTCATGAGCAGAAAAGTTACATATATCTTCAAAAGAATCCACCTTCGCAAAACTGAAGACAATGCGAAACGAAAAAGTAAGCCCTCACTAGTGGGACCTTCAGTCCGGAGTCTGGACAAAGACTGACCGTTAATCAGGTCTCTGACGCCGTCCCTCGCAAGGCCGCGATCAAACAACCCTATTGGGGGAAGGGAGAGTCGACAATTATCAAGGGTGGCACCAAAGGGACGGGCACGTGCAGCGGCAACGCGACCACCGTCGGAGGTTCCACCCGCTAGGGCTTCATACTACGGTATTGTGGAACAGGATGTGTGCCGTGTGCTACTAGCCCGATCATGATCTCGGTTCCACTTCTTTCCCGTGTAACCCTAGAAGTTTTTATCAGCCTTCGCCAACCCGTCTATATGTGTACAGTACTTGCGAGATAGCAACGAGTTTGGATCTTCCAGATTTAGCTGCACCGTGTGGGGAGAACACGCCCCGTTGGCGAAGAAGATTGATACCCCCCTGAAAGTACTGTGGCAACTGTCCGTAGGTCATGGGACTACTGCGAACGGGGAACATGTTCTCGACGCACGCACACGAGATGGCTAAGCGAAAGAGCAGTTGCAGGCTTGAACCTTACGATGAAGTAGAGACAGCGATCTGGCAACCAGAACAGACTGATCAGCGGGCGTAAAGAGGGTCCGTCGGCGGAAAACTTAAAATGACTTTATTAGCCATAAGTACAACCATTACACAAGAGGAAATAAAGCCCCGGTTGGTGGGTGAGCCCCACTGGATCCGTAAACAACCAAACTTAAGTTAGCTCACGCCCATGAGCCGTTGAATAATCTGTTCCGCTTCCACGCACTCCTTTGGGTGTTCAAACACTCTCAGCACAATGTGAGACGGCATCAGTAACCGTGCCTTGTTCACCCGGTTTTGTAAATCCCAGCGCTTTTTTTCTCCTTCCGTGATGGGCCGCGCCTGGTGTGTCGAGAGAAAACCCGAGGATGCGGAAGAACCTGTCGAAGCGATGGAACTCGACGAGTCCTCCGACACACGGGACAAGGGTTTAGGATCGGGTAAAGGCTCGAATGAAAATGATGTAGGGGGAAGGCTCCACTTTTTGGTTGGTCGAGGAATAAGGAGAACGCCGGGACGCGTAGGGGAAATGTCCGTATCTGAAGCTGCACGTTTCGGCGTTGTACGTAATGGGGGGCTGCCTGAGAACGGTAGAGTGCCCTTCGACCTAAGCCTCATTGGCGAGTTGGTCAACCCAAAACCGGCTTTTGTCCCAGTTGGATCCTCGAGACATACGGCGTTGACGTTCCGTATGAATACGCCAGCAATCTGACCTGGCCGCTCGGCAGCCAGCGAAGCATACAACTCTAGATCCTGTTCCCCAGAATCTCCGACGAGAAGAAAGTGAGATTCTGGGAAATGATCCAGAACTTCGACGACATTCTCCCTTTTCCTGGTTCCTGGTCCCGATAGAAGACCATTAAAGAGCGATCGCCCCGCATAAGAGCGCAAACGGATCGAACCAGGAGGGAGGTTCGAAATGTCGATAAACTGGTTGATCACCGGAAGAAGCTCGAAAGGGGAATTCGACTGTCGCAGCGTCAGTACTCAGGCCAGGAATTGGGGATGCGGACGGACCACATAGTGAAAGCGAATCCCGCGCTTCCACATTGTACCAAACCATTCTCCCATCTCGGGAATGACCGTATCTCCTAGATCTTTAACAAACACCTGGTTGAAAATTGCACGTGCGCCGTCCACGACTCTCGAAACTTTCACGGTATCATCAATGTCGGAGATAACGCGTACGATCGAATGAGTTATCGGTATGTGGATGACACTTGTGGGTGTCTCGTGGAGTCCTGGCATGCGTTCCGTGTTGGCGATCCGCGCTTCCACCAACAATTCATGTTCGACGTGTGTCTGATTGGATGTAATGTGCCTATCGATTGGATGCAAGTATATATCGTTCCAACCTATTCTGAACGTGCCTGAAAAATGTCCATCCGGGCCAGTGAGCATCTCCCGGGTCAAGAGAGGTCGGAATTCTAGTGAGTGTCGGTGGCATTTAGGATCGGGGGACCGCAGGAAGACGCTGATTTGGATTCTTCGTGAGGATAGAGATGACGCCCAGAAAAGCTTCAGTCGTGATTCTAGGTTTTCATGCAACCGTGCCAATTCGGCGGGTATAGCATCCGTTGGTACTGACTGAGGAGTGAAGTGGGTATCGTCCATCTCTTGGTTGTGGTTCCCGCTGTTTCGAAAGTGGGCGTCGAGATTTTCGACTTCATAATCATCGGAAATTTCATCGGGACGGGGTGGAAGGTGCAGCCTTTCCGAAAAATCTTGTAGTTCGAAATCTATTGAACGCAGTGTCGGCTGGGGTCTGGGTATGACTGCGAAACCTAGAGTCATTATGGTCAACAGGGTACAGTGTTTAAACTCTCAAGAACTAAAAGTCCATACTTCTGGCAAGCTTCAGGAAGGCCCGCTGCGAGCGGGTGAGGAATTCGGACGTTCGACGAGACGTCGCAAACCCAGAGATATGAAGCACAACATCGAAAGTACCTGTCAAAAGAATTATTGGGGCGGGAATCGAACAGAAACCAGGGGCTCACTTTCGGGTTCGCCTGGACTGGGACTGCTTCGTCGCTTCGTCGCCCAACCAGGGAATAAGTGGACCTCATCAACGGTGGTGACGTCTGTGGTGTTCCTTCGAATTTTTTGACTCGCCCAGTTACTCCAACTTTGAATGGTGCCGCGTGCTGGGGAGTGACTGTCTTCTCCTGGTGTAGCCGCCCAGCGTGAGGGCAGCGAGAGTCGGATTTCGCGTTGCGAAATGAAATCTTTGAGACCCGCCAACTTCGAGGAATGAGGTATGCTCATTCTAGAGGGACTTGGACTGCTTCGAAGGGACGGCGACGGGCCGGGATAACACGGACTGAAACGAAATGCGACTGGCCATGCCAGAGAGATGTCACCAGTGCTGACTTTGTTGATCTGAATCAGTACAGTTGCATTTGGTAACTCCGCACAATCCACTGTCGGCGAGTACTGTGGATGTCGGCCACCTTCTTCCACGATCTTTATGCTACCAGTCTGAGCAGGATCATATCCGGAGGACGAAGACAATTTTCGGGTCAACGCTTTTGCTATCCGAAAATGAAGAGACAACCCCAAGAGGAAGTCAAGCCGATGAAGAAAGGACCGACTCCCAAGCTACGTGGGCAGCAAAGGGACTCCCCAGATGCACGGCTCTCAAAAAGTTTGACATGGTTACTTCGCCATGGTGCAGAAAAGGCTGGTTTAAATATCCGCCAGGACGGTTACGCAAGGGTTTCGGACGTGGTGAGCCTGCAATACGAGCGCTGTAGTGATCAACGGAGCTCACATTGTCAGACAGCTTTCTAACCCCATGTTCAGAAATGTCACGTTCATGCATTTACAAGATATTGTAAAACGGGATCAAAAGTCAAGATACCATCTTCTCTTTGAGCCGCAAACGTCGGAATCTACTGGCGCAGATGTGTGGTGGATACGGGCTAATCAGGGTCATTCTATGAAGGTCTGTCATATCCTCAAATTTCCCCGAGCCCTCTGCCCAACGCAGACTAGAATATCGAACTTGATCTGCAACCTATAGTATCAGCGTCTGAAATACCCACGGCTGTCCATGGCACAACACGACAAGCATGGCAGCTGATAGGTTCGCTTCTCCTTGTCTCCATACCCTTTTCCGTTTCCTAAGCTTTCCCCTCTGCTAGCCACTCAAGGCCTGTCGAGGATGACGCGGAATCACATCCATCTTGCGCAAAATGTTCCCGGTAGCAATGTTGTCAGTGGTAGGTACACTCCTTTCAGCGATCGAGGGATCCCTGCCCACGTGGAAACTGTTGCATTCGAATGAAACAGGCATGCGGAACTCGTCGCAAATACTGATCTTCGTGAATGTTCAAAAAGCTCTCGACGCGGGGATCAAGTTCTATCTCTCCACAAATGGTGTTGTCCTCACAGAGGGCAATAGTAGTGGCTTTCTGTTTCCAGAGTTTTTCCTGCGAGTTGAACATGCGGACCGCACTCCCGTTGAAGGATGGGAAGGCAGTGGACCCATTCTGTCGGTCAAGTCCGTTCCTGCGGATCAGGACTGACGATGGTGTCATGGAGGCGGAAAACCCGACTTCATCGGGGGATCAGATAAGTTGACGAAGAAGTGGAACTTGGGGTTCGTAACGCGTCTTTATTTGACCCTTTTCTCTCCATCGTCCACATTTGCCTCCGTTCTGCATAGCAGGTTCGACACGGGATCAGCTTTGATACGAATCACAATTATAGAGCACTAAGCCGTCCCGCAGCGATGCATGACATCTGTCTTCAGGGCCAGTGGTATTTCCTTGGTAGAATCCCAGCGCATTCGTGTCGCTTTTGAAATGCGGAAACGTTGTGATCACGTGGTTGTATTGTACGTGCGGTAGTAGTTAGCTAAATAAAATACTTGATTTGTTCATTAGTAGGCTACTGCCGTTGGTGTGTGTACTAAATTGAACGAGTTCACTGACAGCTCTACTTCAGCGTGGGTGTCGGGGCATTCTCATGCCGTCGTCGGATTACTATCATGAGACTGACAGTTAATTGTCATCTTCGGGTCACTGAATACAGTCTAGCAGCTCGTCTTCGAATCATCTGTCCCTTCCGTAGGACAATAACACTATTAATATTGTCAAGGGTCCGCCTAAAGACCCTGCATGAACTTCGCGATCGTCGGGAATCCGATGCTGGCGAATACCGACGGGAGATTCAGAGACGCCGAGGCGCGTTTGGAAGGTGGGTCATCTGAGGTATCCCTTTGTGGTTCTATGACCGGTTAACATTAACCTCCGTTAGCTCAACACCGCGACTGGCACAAGAAGCACCAAAGTTCAAGTCTCAGGGTGAGACCTTGACGGCGCAAGGTTCCTGTCAATGTCGCCTAATTATGGGGTCCCTTCTTCAGGGGGAAGTTATCCTCGAGTAAGGACGATAAACTCTTTCTCTCCCGGCCCCCCCTTCTCTCTCTGTTATTTATTTATTTATTTTTAAAACAAGGATGTATTCCCCAGGGCCCAGTCAGAAAATCTGGCCAGTAAAAAAGTCGTGTCCGACGTCCATCCCCTCACGTCGCCCCCGGGAAATTCTTCCTCCATCATCTATTCATCGGAGCGTTCATGTACCCCCAATTGTCTACCTGACTGTCTGCACAGGTCGCGTAGCCGCAGGCCTGGTAATTTTGACACTTGCGACGTTGTCCTCTGGCCTGCCACCCGGCGGCTTTCTCTGCTTGGGGCGACAGTTAGCCGGCGGATTGCCCTCGCCAACGTCCTGCAGAACAGAATCAGCGAACCGGATTCACCGCCTGAAGAAGTATACTTGACAGTGTTCGGGAACGTCTTTGCAGCGTCCATGAAGTTGATTTGTTTCGGAAGAGATGGCTGGGTCCAATGTCAGCATGTTGGGGAATGCCGGCGAAGCGGTCTTACTAGTGACGGGTGAGGGGATGAGCTGAAGCCTGCGAGGTATGTGTTACTATGACTTCTGCTTGGAGCTTCTCATCCTTTATATCCTCTCACTTGTAAACTACGGATTCCCAATTTGGCACCCTGTGAGCATGATATTTGGAATAATATTCGAGTTCAAACTTTCCATAAGAATGCGCATGAAACTTTGCCATGACCCCTGAACTCCGCTGGTAGGACTGATGACTGTTTGACATGACTCAGGCCGGGTCCGAGCGCTGCTGGAGACGGCCTAATAAAGGAATTGGCCACCGGGGGCACAGCTTCCCTAGCCATGGGACACCTCGGGACGGACCTACAGCCGAAAATCACTCATGTATATGGAATCTTTAAAAAAATGCATATCGGATTAGATTCTGCTTTCGGAGTGCTTGTATAGAAAACCGGTTTGACACTCTGGATTTGGTAGGTGCATACAGCGTCTCCAGACTACAGGCATTCATTGCTATCACAGGAAACCAACAAAGTACATGGTGGGACGACGGCATGGGCCCTGCTTTGGCACTTGATGTTCCTGGGGAGCGGAGTGGGTTAACAGCGTCATCCATTACAGGATCGTAGCTTCGCAAACTTCATGAGCAAATGAAATATTCCCGAAGGGTCCTTTTTTTCCTTTCCACACCAAATATGCTTCGCGACCCGTTTTGTTATTGCAAAGTTCCGATCGAACCGAGGATATGTAGTTGAAGCGCAGCTGTCAATATGACGCGTTGGCGGGCGCGAGCGCCATATGTCAGCTGAAGATCCGATCATCGTGTAATTCAGATCAGATGGGTGTAGTGGCAAAGCGGGGATCATGTTAAGCGTTCGACTGAGAACAAAAAAAAGACACTTGCCAAGGCCCTTTCTCAGATCTAGGGTTCCTGTGTAAAAGTACTAGTAATGGCAATGTTTAACGAAGATCAATTGACTTTGTACGGTTGGGCCAAAAAACAAAAACAAAAATGGAATAGCTAGCGCCAGTGATGCCAAGCTACCATCGCAGTTCTGATCTCATATTACAGCACACTGTCTCATAATGCGTAGCAGGATGTTGGGACAAACTCACCCTCCACTACCAAATTTGCCAACCTGAACAAGAGAGGGCGACCGATAGTATAGATGCACTCAGAGAGTGTATACTGTGTATAACTTTGGATGTTTTCATTAGTAACAATGTCTTTCAAAGGTGAACATACCTGAATAACACACTGCGAGGTCGACACACATGATGAGCAAAAGACTCACAGCTACCACTTCACAGCACTGCGCATCCCTCACGCCAAAATTGTATATCTGCGGCAGATGGCAATACATGGCAGGTGATAAAATGCACAAGTGAGTCGGAAACAAGATGTACAAAAGTCATCTACTCCGCGGGTGATGCGTCAGGTACTGTATTTTTTTCGGACGTCGATGCTGTGGAATCACGAGTCTCAGCGAGCTTACGAAGTTCGTCCATATAGCCATTCAATTCCTGTGCAGGGGTCAGCTACGATCAGAGGTGACTAGAAACAGGACTCACAGCGTTGTTTGGCTCAAACTGCAACCCGAGAGATATCGATTCAATGGCTTCTTCAAGTTGTCCAAGCCCCACAAGTGCTTTTGCCTTCCTGAAATGACCCTTTGGCCAGTTACGGCGAATTGCGATGACAGTTTCCGCGTCAGCTAGCGCGCCGAGATAATCACCAAGCTCAAACAAGGTTGTCGATCTATTTGAGATGACAGTAGACAATTCCTCCCGAAACACCGCTGAGCTTTCCCAAGGTGGACGCTGTACTGCGATGCTTGCAGCAAGATTGTACTTGGAAAGGGCTTCCTTGTGCTTATTGAGTTTGTAGAGGTTCTGTCTACGGTATGAGCGACCGTGTACGCTATGTCGGACTTTATGCGTACGTTTCCTTCGTCCTTTGTGTTCGTGACCGCCTGCGAAAGCTTTTGTTGAACGACATTGGGAGGAGGTGGGCAGCGGAGATTGGGATTGGTGACGAGAATTTTGGAAATACGGTTGACAGCGGTGAAGTCTAAATTGCACTCGTCGCACTTTTCAACCTTGTGCTTGTTGCAGAACGCGAACGCATGGCCGGGACCGCCGACAGCAAGGTCGACAGGACGAAAGTCGGCGTCGATGCGCGCCTGCATGACAGGGTCAGGCTGCGGTGCAGGCATCATCTGTGGCGGTCGCTGCATCGGATGGGGCTGCCCCGGTTGTGGAGGTAACCCTTGTTGCTGCTGAAGCTGAGGTTGAGCCATGTCTAGAGCCAACTTGTGTACGTGTTCGGGTGTGGGTCAAGTCGATGATATGCGCGAAAATAAACTTCCAAAAGGGGAAATCGATTGGTCAGCGATTCCCAGCCGATTTTTTTTCACGCCGATTTTGTGTTTGTTGGCTTTCTTTCTCCTCCTCCATTAGCGACCGCTATACTCAACACACTCGTACAGAACAAAAAAGAACCTTGAAGTTCATCCTTTTCTTCTAATATGACCAATGGAATTGTAAACGGTAACGCAAGTCTCGAGACTCAGTTTGGTCAGTTTCTATACTTTGTTCACGGCAACCCTCATTCATTCTCTACAGCTTCTCTTGGCATCAATGGGACAAAATCTACCTATGTCCCGCCTCATCTGAGAAATGCGCAGCGCGCTGCTTCCACCCCATCCCCATCCCCATCCCCATCCGCCAATGGGTATGTCGTATGGTATCTTGTATCTAATTCCGCAGTTGACCGGCGCTCATTTAGGACCGGCTGGAACGACCCACGCGCGTCGCCTCGCGGTGATTATGAACCATTGCGTAGTGGACACACCGAAAGGAGCAGACCCAGCGGTTTTGGAAATAGTGCATTTGGTGGGGCGGCTATGAATGATTGGGCAGGTCGCCCCTCTACAAATGGTTGGTCCTCGAGAGAGAGCCGAGGAGATGGCCCTCCACGCGACACGACTGGGGCCGGTGTGTGGCGCAACGGTGTTCACATTGTCGGTTCCCGCAACATGCGTCTTGAGAAGGAACTCTTTGGAGACGCTTCTGATCCATCTAAGCAACACACTGGCATCAATTTTGAGAAATACGACGACATTCCCGTAGAAGCTACTGGTGCTGGTGTGCCCGAACCCGTCGTCGCTTTCACAAACCCACCACTAGATCCTGTTCTCCTCGAGAACATTTCTTTCGCTCGTTACATTACCCCAACTCCAGTTCAAAAGTACTCCATTCCCATTGTTGCTGCCAATAGGGATTTAATGGCCTGCGCTCAGGTGAGTTCCCATCCTACTCTACTGCGGAAGTGTCAGCTAACGTGTGACTGAAGACGGGCTCGGGAAAAACGGGAGGATTTCTCTTTCCTATCTTATCGGCGTCATTTGCTTCGGGACCCCATGTTCCACCTGCTGAAATACCCCAAATGGGTTACTCACGCACACGCAAAGCCTATCCTACCGCCCTGATTTTGGCTCCCACCCGTGAGCTGGTCAACCAGATTCACGATGAAGCTCGCAAATTCTCCTATCGGTCGTGGGTTCGCCCTGCCGTTGTGTATGGAGGCGCCGATATCAACCAACAACTCCGTCAGATCGAGCGCGGATGTGATCTCCTCAGCGCCACGCCAGGACGTCTCGTGGACTTGATCGAGCGAGGCCGTATCAGCTTGGCAAACATTCGTTACCTCGTCCTCGATGAGGCTGATCGCATGCTGGACATGGGTTTCGAACCCCAGATCAGGCGCATCGTACAAGGCGAAGATATGCCTGGCGTTCAGGATCGTCAAACACTTATGTTCAGCGCGACCTTCCCCCGCGACATCCAGATGCTCGCTCGGGACTTCCTTAATGACTACATCTTTCTCTCTGTCGGGCGTGTAGGATCTACTTCGGAAAACATCACGCAGAAGATCGAGTACGTTGAGGACCACGACAAGCGCTCTGTCCTACTAGACCTCCTTGCATCCGAACCTGCGGGTGGTCTAACCCTCGTCTTTGTTGAGACCAAGAGGATGGCCGATATGCTCTCTGACTTCCTCATGGCAAATCGTCTCCCCGCCACGTCCATTCACGGTGATCGTTCTCAACGTGAGCGTGAAATGGCACTGCAAACGTTCCGCGCTGGACGGACTCCTATTCTCGTTGCTACCGCTGTTGCCGCTCGCGGTCTCGACATTCCCAATGTTACCCACGTTATCAACTATGATCTGCCCTCTGACATCGATGATTATGTGCACCGCATTGGTCGTACTGGTCGTGCGGGTAACACGGGTGTCTCTACCGCATTCTTCAACCGCGGTAACAAGAACATTGTCAGGGATCTAATGGAATTACTCCGTGAAGCCAATCAGGAAATTCCTGCATGGTTGGAATCCGTGGTCCAGGAGACAACCTTTGGTGGCAGTTTCCGAGGTCGTGGTCGTGGCGGTGGCAGGGGTCGTGGTGGCAACCGGGACTATCGCCAATCGAGTGGCTCTTTCGGTGGCGGCGGGGGTTACAATGGATACAGTGGTAGGGGGGGATACGGAGGAGGGCCATCTTATGGTGGCTATGGCGGAGGAAATAGCTATGGCAATGGCGGATCCAGCTGGTGGTAAAAAGAACTCTTTGCAAGATTCAACGCAATCATCATCGTTTCGCCCCCTACATGCAGTCCTTCAAGCACCTTATTATCGATCCGATCTCCCATACAAACCATTACTTGATAAACCGGTCTCTCGCCTCGTTCTCGCTATCTGTTTCTCGCTCTCTCTGAATCGCTCGGACTTTGCGCTGCTCTTTCGAATGGATTTGTCTCGTTGCACCTGCTCATCATGAAGACTATACGGCCTATCTTAACCCGTCTGTGTTTCTATTGTCATCGGCGCATCTGTTCTTCCACCTTCCACTTCTCATCCCACCATGCGTCACCATCACTTCATTCCCGTCCGCATTATAGATAGACGTAAACGGCGGGCCGTAGACCATGAGCAGCTACACACCCTACCCTTAGTGTCGGTCTTCCGTTTCGCGATACCTTATCATTTATTGGCATTGCGATTCGCAAGTCGGACATTATTTTGATATCCCTCATAGCATCACGAGACACTATTAACTGTTAGAGCATCGCATATCCTGTACCGTACTCCTTTTCTTATTCAATGGCAACACTCCTAGACTTGTAAACTCAGTGAGAGTCCGGAATATCATCTCCACCTTTTCCGCCGGTGGTACTCTCAGGATCTCACGACAAAGTCAAGGTGAAAACACATTTCTCCACGACGCCGGCTACACGTCAGCTCGTGTTCCTTTACCACTTCGTTCTCTGCGGACGGATCAGACAACGCTGTACTTTCTAGAAAACTTTTTCCCAGAGGCCTGCAACGATGCATCACCAAAGTGCTTCGCCCGCTTTCGATGCACCTGAATTTCCGCCGTTGAGGAGGCTCAAGCCGTTACCTAAACGCAGACGCACATCCGACGTTGTTGCACAGGTCTCTGAACCAGACGACCTCATTCAACCCATGGCCGACCTTCTTAGTGGTGCAGAATCCCTTGCAGAGGAGCTCATCGCACGTGCCGACTCCCTTTCATCTCAAATGGCCTTGCAGTCCTATTACTCCTCCGTACTCGGCGGTGGCAATATCACACCAGGTGTTGAGGGCGAGGTCCTCGATGGGAATCTTTCGGGATCTTTCTCTCAGACCTTTGATCTGAGTGCTGTCTACCAGCGATTCGCCGAGGGGCTGGGATCGGGAAAGCAGGATGAGGATCATAGCGAAGGTGATTACACCGACCATCTACAGCAACCAGGAAATACGAAGAAAAGGAAGGTTCCAGCCAATGTGTCCGGGTCTGTAAATGGGAGGGAGGTGAGCCTGCCACTCAGCGTGGAAGAAGAGATGGGCGACAATGTACTGTCGACGGGGAAGTCGGATCAAGATCTCGATATTCTCGCTGTTCCACACTCTTCGACGGCTCAGCAACCGAGGAAAGGCAGGATTAGTCCATCGACCCTCGCGGGTTTGCAGCACAAGGAGCTACTCAAGCACAGAAAGCGTCAGCTCGCGGCCGTTCTTGGTGCCTTGTCACTTGGAGATGCGCTTGCGCTTGACCAGGCGCTCTCTACACACCTGTCCTTCGTTAGCACCATGTTCAACTCCGAATCTACTCCAGCAAAAGTACGTCTATCTCGTCGACGAGGTCCTCGGTTGGCCCGTGCTGCGGTGGCGCGGGGGTCTGCTCGTAGAGCCACTCAGAAGAGTGTTTCGTTCCCAGCCGCACAGTTTACGTTCACGTTCCCCAGTGCGAGTGAGTGATGATCTCGTGTCCTTCTTGCTGATGGTAGAGTTTGATCATCTCGGCCCTTATCTCAGCCTCTGATCGCCTCATCGCGACAAAAGAGGAGGTGCTAGCACTCCGTTCACGCTTCGAAGCAGAGCTCGCACGACAAGCAGCCAGGGCTGCCAAAGCCGCCACAGGAGCAAAGCAGGCGGCTCTTACTGCTAGCAGAGCATCTCGGGTGAAACAGTCGGGTAAAATGCAGGCCTCCTCTCCAGGTGGTGACCCATCAGCGGACCCTTTAGAGTTGTCCCCAACAAGGAAAAGTCGCGGGAGCAAAAAGAAAAAGCGTAATGCACTCTCTATTGCGTCGAATCCACACCACCGTAACAATTACGTCCCTTCTCGCCTTCCTTCTTCTGGGCACGTCAACCCAGTCCAGGCCACTCTAAATGCGCAAAACTTACTCGGCCCTCCACCTCTTCGGTTCCTGTTTGCAGAACTCCCTCCTCGTCGACGGAAAAAGGAGACGGTCACTCCCAGAGCTCAGATAGTTAACCCTGTGGATGAATGGATCTGTCCGCGGTGCGAATACTCGCTGTTTTATGGTGATGGGTCGGACTACCGTCGCGCGATTCGGGACCGCAAACAAATTCTTCGTAGACGAAGGCGAGCACAGGAACGCGCTGCAGGTGGACTCGGTAGCACAAAGAACCCTGCCAAGCCAATTTCGGATGAAGAAGGCAATGTCAATGATGACGATGACCAATCGGCCATCCGAAACGCTGCTGGAGTGAGCAAGTCGAGTGAGTGGGGAGAGGGACCAGATCACAGAAGGCTGAAGGGACAGGATCACTTACAATCAGGATAACGTTTTACAAACTGCACGTCCACTCATTATGTTTCAGTTTTCCACACACGCGACCATTATGAAGGAGTTGCAATTGTCATCATCATAGCGACATCTTGCATTTTTATCTAATAGACGGACATTTGGATAGGATGATACAAGCATGTTGGTCATATCTGGCAATTGGAGTGAGGTTGAGAAGTGCTGTCTGCGCAGTTTCTTGGTCGCTCCTCAGAGATCATTACAATTAACTTGTGTCGACCGGCTGCTTGCAGTGCGGCCTCCTCGCGGGTTCCGTAGCGAGTTTTAGTCGATCAAGGGTACACTACTGGCGTGAGCTGGGATTGCAGATACTACCACCTCCTTCCCGAATGGACTAGCGATCAATTGTAATCAGCCTCCGGCACCACCGTGGCCACCTTGCCAAATTGCATCTTAGCCGTTGACATCTTGACAGCGGAATCAAATACTTGCAGGTTGTGTTCAAGTTCCACAGGACCCTCGCGGCTCTTTTTGCTAATCTTTGATGCTATTCACATAACCGATAGTCACCGCTGGCAATCCAGCAACGCCGAGGCTGGCAAGTTGTGTTGTAAAATGTGAGGATTCGGTCGTCGTCTGGCTAATAGGTCCTCTCTCTTTCGGCGCGGCAGGTCTGACTCCGCGCGGCTGTACGAGGCTGTCATGTTCCAAGTTTTCGCAGCCATATCGGCCGCGAGGAACGGAACCGCTTGCTGTCCTCGTTCATCGTTGCGTGCCAAAGCTAATCATTAACACCCTTCGATGCTGATCTCTTCTCTCACTCATTGTTCATTTCGGATTTATAGCTAGCCTCGTGTCAAGCATCCCAGAAACTCCTAACGCGGACTCGCGTTCCGAGTTTGCACACACACCTCCCTTGCCCCTGCGATATCGCCACGAATAAAAAGCACGTACGGCCGCCCGTGTTTCCAGTAGCAATCCGTCCCCAGTTTCATAACAGACTACATGTATCATCATCAGCAAACCGGTTCCTCTTATGACTATTCGTCGTATCCCACCACTCCATTCGAGCATACGGCACCCCCTGCCCAAGCTTCGGGGCGGCCCGTACGCTCAAACACGTCTCAGACCCAGTCTCCCCAGCAGCAGCCGGGTTTTCAACCCTCACCTTCATATGCATCCTCCGCCACCTACCCATCGGCCACGTACAACATCTCTTCCGCCCATGCCCAACAGTGGCAACAAGAATCTTGGGCGTCTCAACAATACGCACAACCTTTTACTTCACAGTCAATGCAACCGGAGATGACATATACCTCCACCGCCCCTCGACCAGACGCACCCCTCCCCGTGTCCACCCCCGACACGCGCAGCTTCCCTCCAGGCAGTCTGCCAGCACCGCACGAACCCCGAAGGCAAGACAGCGGTCATTCGCAACCGCTTCCCGCCTCTTCACACAATTCCTCTCCACCGCGGACTAGGCGGAGGGAGAAGGGCTCACCAGCCATTGCCCCCGCTGTCGCCCCTGGTTCTGGTCCAGATTTCACCAAGGTAATCGCAAATGACCCTCTTAGGCCTACCTTTTCCGACAATTCGTTTTCCCTAGATGCAAGACTCCTATCGACTTATCATGGATAACGCTAACATGATGACAAGTGGAACGTTTAGTGCCACCCGGTCGCCACCGGTAGAAAGCATAGAACGCATGTTGCAGTCCGCGAGCTGTGGCATGCAGGTACTTCAATCCGCGATCGCGCAATCAGGCCCCGATGTTCGGCCCACCGCAAGTACCGGTGACAAGGACGCTCCCGCGCCAAAACGACAGGTAAATTGGTGCCGCGGACTCAATCTAGTGACAAATAGAATGGTATTGACCACGGTTTTTTCACCTTGCTTGGCGTACAGAAGGGAGATGAACATGCACAAGAGGGTCAAACATGTCTCGGATGCAACGCGACATCAACGCCTGAATGGCGTCGTGGACCACTCGGTAAGCACTCTGGTCATCTTATCCCCGGTGGCATGTGCGTTGACGGTGTAAACAAAGGCCCGAGAACCCTGTGTAATGCCTGTGGCCTCGTGTATGCCAAACTTGTACGTCACAGGGGATCTTCACATGAACTTCTTGCACTCTCTGACGTCTATTTTCCAATTTTGTAGTTAAAAAAGAGGGCACGAGGAGAAACACGGTCACGCGCCGGCGATAATGGAGGTCAGAGCTCACAGCACCCCATGGACGAATCAAATGTACTCTCTAGCGGTGGAAGCGAAGATGAAGAAGGCTCCTATGGGTCGCAGGACCGTAGGAGCGATTTTGGCGACCATGGGAGGAGGGGGTAAAATTACTTTCGTAAGATTCGTCAGCAAGCTCGCGAGTTCTCATGTGCCACGTGGAAGCTAGCCCCCGACGGTGATTATGGACTCAATTTCCTTGTAATGTGCATGCATCTAGGAGGAGGGACGGGGGGGGGGGGACGAAGGTCGATTCAATTAGTTTTAACTTTAAAATGGTACACGAATGTGGTAAACTGCATAGAGTGGGTACCGGTGGTTGAAAAACCATATACAGTTCCACAAATCCAGTCTTTCCCAAAGTTTATCGGAGCGATCTCCACAGGATCAGGCACTTGAAGAAAACACCGCCAAGTTCCGGTATTTCAGTCATAACTGCGCGTACTTGTGATTAAAGCGGTATCATATCAGAAAGTTAACCTTGCAGACATCGTATATGACATACGTAAGCAATTCAGTTCGAGCCTCGTGACTTGGCATCTTTGATAGACAGAGCGGTGAAACACCCAGAAAAGGCATACCAAGAAGTGTGACTATACACCTCAGGGCGGGGCTATGTTCGAATAAAGGGAGCACTTGCCTGTGAACAAAGTTAAGTTGCGAACAGTGGACGTCATAACCCTGAATTTATTTAATCCCCAAAAGTGACCAAGGGATGCAGAGAATTGAAGGTCATTGCTCTGGGCATCAAGGATACGCTGGTGCCGATTCGCTCGGCAGTCAGATAACCCAAGAATTAGTATCTGATGAAATAAAATCATTAAAATTGATCCTTGTCCCGTCTGTTTTACCGCCGCCGTGCCCAGCGTTTCTGCTTTGGACCTGGGAGATACGGGTCGCCACACGCACAAGTGCCAAATTAACTCTACCTCATTTTGCAGCGTATGGTGGCGCCGCAGACGCTTTTAGTAGAGCACAAGGCCGTTGATGAGGTGGTGTTTTACGCACCCTCCGCATAGTGTTTTTACCCGGTCAAGAAACGGCACGGCGTGCTGCGTGCAACAAGCGAAGACGGACACGTATGGTATATGCCTGTAGGATCCGTTATGAATGCCACGTACACAAGGGCAGCCGCCAGCAGGGTCATATTAGGACGCAGCGATCGGGTGGAGTTCGATGCGCCTTCGCTATCCAACCGCCATCGCACATGTATGTACCTTGGAGGACTTCTGGAAGTCCGTATCTTCCGGCAGTTCAATATCCGCTCAGTCGAGATTCTGGCGCTCCACTGGACAATCGGGAACTGACGAAACACACCATCTTCTTCAAGTAGTCCGCTTCCGCGCATAAGTCCGTGTTGGGGAGGCCGCATTGCAGTTGTCATCGGATTGGCTGGTTTTCTTTTCTTTTTTTTCCTTTCTTTCTTTGGCAAGGTGAAGCAGACGGGGATCGTATCGGGCCATAAGGGACGTCGTGGGTTGATGCATGTGTCAGGTGCCTGGATTGTGTCCCACACCTGCAAAACAAATGCTAGGAAGCCTTGGAGTGCGTGATGGCCTCCGGGCGGCTAGCCATGAGTGGCCACGAAGAAGGGTGAGGCTGTCCTAGGAGAATGAAATTTGTGCTGTCCAGATCCGTGCCGGATCGCAGGTGAGGGGCGTGCAAGCAAGCATCCTCCTTCCAGCTCGTTGGGGACGTGTTGACTTGCACTTATTTTCCGCTCTGCGTGATATACCTGTGGTTTCCACGTTACGTTACCGATACTTTTTTCCACCGTTCAACTGGAACGAAATTTCCGTCGAGGAACTTCATTAAAGAGGGGTGCAGCCTGGGACACTTCTGGATTGGAGATAGGGTGCTTGTCTGAACGGGTCGGCAACTGGCTGTCGTAAGGGACCGTAAGGTCACGCAGGCCCGGTCACGGTTTGATTCAATAACTCAACGTTTAGGTAGGGGTTGACGGCCAAGGTGGGCAGTGAGTAATCGAGTACTGTGCGATGTCACCTACTCACTGATTCGAAGAAAAGCTGAGGTTGAGGGTCTAAGTAGTTGTACTAGTTGGTCCCACTGAAGCGAGCCATACCGTGACGCAGAATAGCCAAGATCTATGACAGTGGTGCGATCCTGATCAAGATCCACTGGTAGGCGTCTATTGTTCTGTGTTAACGGAACGATGTTTAATTTTTGACTGAGCCACCGGGCATCATCTGTTCAGCACCCAGCACAAGGACGACCACATCAAGCTGCGGATTCAGATCCAATAAACGGGGAAGGCTCATTTGGCACTAGCAGGCTCGGATCGAGAAAACGCTGCTTGCGAGTGTCCAGACCGACTTACAGTTTGTCGTGTCCCGGATGCGGTAATATCGCATGCGTTATATACGTAGCTATTTATCATCAAAGATCTATCTTGAGAACTCCTAACTGGATCCCTTATACTGTTGACTCACTTGTGGAGCGCTCAGTCCCCCATGCGACACTTGACATTGCGCACGCTCCACCTCGGATGCTGAGTTTGCCATCGGACTATTGAATGCCAGTTATGACCCCTGGGCCATAGAGAAAAAACTCCTCGAGGTCGGGTCCTAAATTCTGATGACGTACATAGCCAATATGATTAGAGGCATGTACTCGATATATTTCTAAATTTCTTCAATTTTATTGTCTTCGTCGTCGAAGTCTTCATGCACCTCTACTGAAGTGGCTGTCGAGCCAATTCGGTCGTCAACAGTCTCAGGGCCCTCTGCACCCTTTATGAGTTGCACCAGACGCTCAATGTGTTCAGACACCTTGACCATGGACCAGAGTCTCAGGAATAGTCTCATTGCACAGAAGATTATGGCGTACCTCGTCAACAGTCTCCTCTAAGTGTGTTGTGCGGATGACCTGATATACACCGTTGGTTCGCAAGAAGTCGCGACCCCAACGTGTGGTGCATAACAAGAGTAACGTTTCAATATGGGTCAGGCGCAGCACTGAATCTGGCTCCCTCTTTTTGGTTGGAGGCAGAAATTGCAAAGCAGGGGGTAGTTTTTCTTGATCCTGGAGATGAGTAATTAGGAGGTGCAATACGCATCTACACGGCGCGACCTTGCCTCAAGATCTAGTTCTTCTGGACCAGCCAGCGGAAGCAGAATGTACGGCAATGCATCGATGCCTGATGCAACTGTAGTGGACGGCGGTACAGCGACTTCGTCCGTATCGGGAGATAATATAGCTCGATGTGCGGAGGCATGAAAAGCGCAGTTTCTGTGGATAACGAAAGTGCGTAAGCTAGATGAAGGGTCGGCGCTCAAACCTACTTTATCGTAGAAGCCACGCCACCTCTCCGAATCAGATCTTTATGTTCAGTGAATGGCACGACCTTGGAAAGTGGATATTCGAGTGCACTCTCAAGCTTCATCACATCGCCAGGTCTTGGAGTCACAAAGAAGAGCCTTCCTGTATGTGACTGCAATATTGCAAGCGCCATATGAGATAGTGGCGGCACAGGAAATGAACACTCCGTAATTACTTACTGCACTGATATTAGCAAACACGCTCGATAAGAAATGAAGACCCCCTTTTCGTGTTCGCTCTGAGTTGAGACCGGAATTCAAGGATGCTCCTTGGACGAACGCGTCAACAAGAAGTGGCAATGCTTGAACTTGCTGGGGGTCTATCGAAGGGTACGGCACAGGAGCGGAACACGTGCCCGACCTCGATTGTATTGGATGGTATGAAATAGGGGAGGTAGTCGG
>JBBPUO010000043.1:6449-17534 GCA_038094755.1 Caloboletus firmus | reverse complement strand
AAATGGGTGTCGCGGACCAAATCGTCATGGAACGAGCGAGAGCCCGGCGAAAAGAACTTGCAGAGGAAGAGAAAGTTGAAAAAGAAATGTTGGAAGAAGAGCGAGCCGCACAACGCGCCAAGGCGCGGACGAGTCGGCGGGAGAAGGCGCAGGAGCGGGCACAGCAAGTGAGGGAGACCAAGGCACGTGTGGAGGGAAAGGCCGAAGCGGAAGACGCGTCGGAGGTCTCTGAGGCGAGTGCAACGCGCAGGACGCGGCGGGGGACGAGGCAGAAGGTTGTCGTGGGTGACTCGGAATCGGACGCGATGTCTGTGGACAGTTTGACGACCAGGCGGTCCGCGCGTACCGCAAAGAACGGGGTGCGGGGCGACGGGACCAAGGCGGTCAGGGCGACGTCGCTGCTGAACGGTTCCGACAATGACTCAATAGAGCTCGTCGGCGAGTCCAAGCACAAGGCGAGCCTGAGGAGGAACAAGACGAGGGAGCGGGGCGCTATTCCCGAGACACGTATCAGCACGATAACCGTATCACGCGGGCGACCGAAGTCGTTCAGCAGATTTACTTCCCCTGACAAAGATGGAGAACACGAAAGGACCCCTCGACCCGCCAGACAACGGACGATAGAGGCGACCATCACTGAGACTACTATCGGTAGCCCGAATAGACGTATATTACCTCTGCAGACTGCGAGGGACAGGCCTGGTGCGAGGTAAGAAGTTTGACCTGGCTCGTTCCCCACTTAACTTATTCCATTTCAGTGATCTGAACACCACCCATGATGGCCAGTTCCGGAGTCTGAGGATGACTAGCAACGATTCGGATTCGGACATGTCGAATGCCAGTCGGAGATCTCAGAGATTGGCTCGTCCCCCGATAAAGAAGGGAGGACCTAACTCCTGGTGGTTGTTCAGTGATTTCTCGTCTGACTCGTCTTAAACCAAGTACCTTGTGTCCATATTCGCATATGCCCACCATCATTATAGTGATACTCTTCCACATAATTCGTTGGACGTTTCGGTCCATATACTGTAGACTACTCTAGTAGGTCGGTCGTGCGTAAATTGCACAGTATGATAGTAAAAGTTGAATGCATGTTGCCAACTTGAAGTCTTTCTTTGCCAGTGGAACGTATAAATTATTAAGTAATTTTAAAAATAAATAGAACCGGCGCGCGAAGCGGGTGCGTGCCAAACCGACCGAAACTCGGCGGGGACCGCCTCGGGCCGCAGCCGCGGCGGTACTTCGATACGTTCCAGAGTCGTCCCCAACAACCGCTCCCGAATTCGGATCCGGCGAGATATGGCGCCAGGTGGGAACAACGCCTGGAGGCCTCACAGGTAGAGCTTGTAAAAGAGCGGGGTGTCGCGAGCGGCCGGTCGTGAGGAAGACGACTGCTGGGCTACCGAGGACAGACTAGATGGGCCGTCCCGCCGACCGGGTAAAGATTATCACGGTGCTGCCAAGCCTTGTCTCGTAACCGATAAGAAGTACTTCACCTCACCGAGATGGGTCATGTAAGCCTCGTTGCCCCCACTGCGGCCCCCAGTCCTGCTCGCAAATGCATCCAGATAAAGACACGCTAGTCCATGCTTTTACCCTCCCGGTAGAGCTGTACCTTGAGATCATCCTTTGTCTTGACATCGACGACGTCTTGGCGCTTAAAAAGGCGACGAACCTCCCCCCATATACACCTGACATCGTCGGCTGACCTGATCTTATCAGACATGCAAGTATTTCCTCGCGCTCACACACGAACGCAGCCTTTGGTCGACGTTGTTTACCCGCCTGCGCGCAACACAGGCTTTACCCTGCTCTCGAGCAGAGTTCATGGCCCTGTCCCCCACACAGGCTGAACGCGTGCTCTTTGCAGCGCACAAAGTCGAGGGCTCGTTTCTGGCACTCAGAGAACACACCACACACCGTATCCTCACCGTGAAACAGCCCAACTCGTCGATGACCGCTTCATCGTATTCGTGGCGCGTGCTCACCTTCATCTCAGACCGTTTCCTCCTCTCTGTGGATGATACCACGGTCGTCATCTGGAATACGTCTACTCCCACATTGTCTCCCACGATTGCGTCCTCTCCCTGGGCATGCTTTAACCTATCAAACGTCATCGGCTACGCCAACTGCTCTTCTACGCTGTATATCGCTATCGCCCGTGTCCATGTGGATCATCAAAGGTCCGTCGTTTCGAACGTTTGCTGATTGACGCCTGATCGTATCCAGTGCTATCATTCATTCCGTCTCCCTCCCTCCGTCGGGGGTAAGTGAACACCATCGGGCGCGCTTGCATCGAGAAACAGAGTTTCCGTTGCTTGAAACAGAACTACTCAAAGACATGGACCCATACACAGGTCGTGCTCTTTTGTACTTTCCTCCAGTCTCGGTCCATGTCTTGCACTGGCGCGATGACAATAGACGATCAACTATAAACATCCCACCGGATGACCTCGATGAAGGGGTGAGTATCTTATCACTTGCTCGTGGATCGTACGTTTACGCGCGCTTTCTCCCTTAGTGGAATGGGATCACATCCTTGCGATTTTGTGGACCATATATCCTGTGTTTCAGACTTCGCGCCGTAGAAGCATACCCCATCCCTACGAACACCTCAACGGCTAATCCCTTGCCCATGCTTCGGCACCGGTTCGGCCCGGTCTGCTATCGAGCCGTTTCTCTCTCCCATGTACGAGTGTCACGCTGCTCGTCCGGCGAAGTCTACACCATCTACATGCTCACCAATGACGTCTATCAAGGGATGTTCCACTACCGCATTCGCGTGGCCACCACACCCGTGCCCTCCATGTCTGTCAAAATTCTCGCCAAACGCGGTATCCAGATGCCGGAGCTACTACCGCTGATTCCGGGAACCGGCTTGGTTCCCGCGTTAGACTACATCATCAGACGAATGTTTGTCTCTACGTGGTCGTTGGGATCGGCGGGGTTGCGTGGGGTGTGGGTGTATAGGCTGAGGGGAAGTATTGATCGAAGGGTGGTGGCGTTTACGACGCATCCGAGTCGATTGTGCACCGAGGACGCACCTTCGGTCCCGGGGGAGAGTTCGGTCTCGGGCAGGCCGGACGAGGAGCCGATGATGGATGGCACGGTTGTTCATGTCATCTCGTCGTATAATCTTCGAGGTACGTGTGTTATTCGTGCCCGTTTGGGATAATCTGGGTATGTTTACTATTTTTTGTTTAAAGACGACGTCACGACATGTGCAGTGTCCGAGTGGACGGGACGTATCGCGCTTGGTTCGCGTGTGGGTGCCATTGTGCTTATCTGAAGACGTCCGAGTCGGGATGGTGCGTATCAGAGGTGTTGATGTCAGGATGGATGGTTGTGACTTGGATTCGATATATCACGTTTCGTGGTGTCGTCGACGAAGAGTGCATGGCTTGGAGTCGTGCACATCGTCGTCGCAATTTAGTCTTGGTATGTTCATAATCGATTTCTTGGCGACACTCAGAGTGTGTGTGCGCGCGCGCCCAAGAAGTAGGGCTTGCGTGAAACGACACCTTGGCAAGTTCACTCGTAGGTTTGCAGCCGCTCGTGCGTCGGGGACGAAGGTGAGTCTGCGGCGGGATTGCTCATAGCAAGATGGTGACCATCTGCCAATCATGACTGGCACACCGCGGATGCGAAAAGCCAAAGATGAAGATGGAGAATGCTGTCTTGACTGTCCAGATGGCATCGAGTCTCGAGAGGAACTTGATGTTATTTAATCCTTCATGTCGAGTTTGCATTATATATTAGTCAGCACCTTCATGAAAGTGGTGCGCTGCTGACGACGGCGGACCATGCACTTTGATGACCTCGACGCGTCCCTTCTTGACCCGGGTCACTCTCCCTCGTAGATACATCCACACATCCACCGACGACACCCGTGAACTCCTCCGACAGCTCCTCCGCGAGACCGCACAGACCGTCGCCGTCGTCACCGCCCGTCTCCCCGACAGCGCGCTGCGACACCCGTCCACCTCCACTCCCGCGTCCACATTCCACGGCGCGACCCTCTCATCCTTCACCTCTATCGCACTCGACCCACTCCCCCTCGTTGCCTTCTCCCTCCGCGTCCCCTCCCGAATGGCATCTGCGCTCAACTCCTACGTCGCCCCCTCATCCTCACCCGCACCCCCGGTTCATCTTACCATCAACATCCTCTCCGCAACCCAACCCCACCTCGCAGACCGCTTCGCCCGACCCGACCTCCACCCCCATCCATTCCAAGACTCGTGCGTCCGCTACGCCATCTCCCAGGACGGTGGTCTCCCCATTCTCGCAGGTACCCTCGGCGCGCTATCGTGTCGCCTCGTCGGTCCCTCGTTACCCCTCGCCCACTTGCGCGCGTCACACGCGTCCTTGGGTGACGACGAACGACCCGTTCGGGACCCGGGAGGGGAGGGGGAGAGGGAGGTGCAGCAGGTGTCTGGCCGGACGGGGTTGGCTTCAGAGTTGTTCATCGCGCAGGTGGTTCGCGTCGAACGCGTGCCTTTATTGGAGGGCGACGAACAAGATCGTACTGGGCTGCACAGGTTACCGCTTCTCTATCACCGCCGTCGATATACGACCGTGAAGGACCACACGAAATCATAACAGGGAGATTCATAGTTGCTAGAGCCTAGGATTGATATATTGATACCACCCCGTTCATCAAAAGTGATAGCAGATATACACCATGTCTAATACATGACACCCACAGGTGTCAAATATCCAACAGAGCATGCCGAAAGCATTCACGTCTTCATCACCGAAAACAGTGCACCGAGATCAACCCAGCGTCGACCACTTTGGTTAATGTACTTGTGGACCGTGGCGCTCATCGCCTGTAAAAACGTCTGGTTAGTTCCCGTAAGACCGCGAACTTCATCTAGTAAACATTTTGTGAGTCGATCCGCACCCCGCCTGGAAAACAGTATGTGCATACCAAAATATGCACTCCCAATCGCTGCCTTCTGGGCCTTCTCCGGATCGAACAACATCGCAAAGTATCGCAATTGATTGTACAGCTCGACGTCCGAATACTCAGACCGAGCGATGCCACGACACCCCGGCCGTACGCAACGGCGACCATATACACCCATTGAACGCGTCCGATGTCCACACGTCGCATCATCGCAGACCGTCCACCCTTCGTAATACCGTCCGATGCAAGCGCGTATTTGGACCTCCAGTTGCGTCTGCAGACTAGCTTCCCCAAGTCGGTGGTTGCATGCTGGGCAAATAGGGCCAGAGGGTTGCAGGATCGACGACTATATGCATATACGCATGTGCTCAGCGAGGTTGTCTGATCATGTGTTGGCACGGTACGGCTTACCTCTCGTTCCCACATGGGCGAGAACGACATCTGCCCTTGGCATCCCCGACACCGGACAAGAAACGGCTCAGAGTTTCGGAACCGTTCTGTATCGGAGACCTGTGAGTCGAATGTAGTGAGTGCATGACCTGCCTCAGATCCCCCAAAGACTTTGTAACGACTAGGATCAAGTCCTTTAACGCCTGTCAGTCAAACAGGTTTTGAAACGGTACGTCAACTCACCGAGGCATTCAGCCAACCGCGCCCTGTCAGTTCCCTCGATGGGATCGCACAGACGTTCGATGGGCGGCAACACCTGCTGCGCCAGATAATGCTCGTAATCGATACTGAGCTCTTTGGATGCCGCTTTCTTCAACTCATCGGGGTGTTTTGCGCGATCCGCTTGAGCACTCTTTGCACTTTGCTCTCCAGGAGATACGCAAAAGATGTAGGGAATGACGTCCCCGGCGCGTGCGCTTCCGCCCTTTGCTTTCATGCGCAAGGCGACCTGGACATGTGGCTGGCTCTTCGCATCAGGGTAGTCCTCAGGATTTTTGCCCAATCGCTATGAAATTTACAGTCATCAGCTGTCATCAAAGACAATTTACAAACGATCACACCTTGAAAATGATGAAATCGTCGACCTTGACATTGCCAGACCGCACGTTGGAACCAATGGTAGCCAGATATTCGTGGATATTTTCCACGACGATTTCCGTCGATTCTCCAGATAAAATCTGATCCAGGATATATCTGGAAGGAAAAAAAAATCGTATCAGTTTGAGACGTATGTACCAAATGGAACACCGAAGCCACGTACTGAGAGACATTCTTTGACAATGCGCAATATTCTCTACGCTTCATGTCCAGACCTTTGACCTCTGTGGACGTGCGCGACCCATCCTCGACTTTGATGGCGGCGTATTTCTTCTTTTGGAGGAGTAACAATCGTGCAAACACGCCGTCCAAGTCGATCTCGAGGAGCTTGTACCGGTCGTTGACGGCCTTTTTGAAATCCGCGGAAATCTTGAGGGCGTCGGCGAGTTCAGTGACGTTGGAGTTGACAAAGACAGAATCGGTGTCTCCATAGACGACCTGAGAGGATGTCATCGATCGTAGCTCCGACGAAGTAGAGGATATCTATCGCTCACGTCCAGTTGTAGACTTTCGGCCAATTCACGGGTGTGGGTCAAGATCTCTCGTCCCTTGAATGTCGTGAGGGCGGCAAGGGGACGGGCATAGAATCTAGAATATTCGAAGCCGAGACACCCGTACATACTGTTGGCTGTGAGCTTGAGTGCCTGCTGCTTGATGTCGTACTGGGTTGCGCGCGCGTATTGTTAGTTCCTTGGCTTTGTACACCCAGTCGTGTTCCGTTACCTGAAGTAGCTTCGCATGGGTTATCGAGCGGTCTTTCATCAGAGATTTGACTTGTCTGCGGCGCTGCACCAGCGTTGCAATGAGCCGAGGTAAGACACCCTGCGGCACTTCAGAGCTCGGAGGTTCTGGAATCTTGTCTTCTCCCTCCTTTAAACGCATCAGAAAGCGCAAATCGAGATGAAATCAGGAGTCTACATACATCTTCCGCTACCCGCTCCACAGTTGTAAAATCAATATTATACTCCTGAATGATACTGGGATAGAGCGAATTGAAGTCCATGACCAAGATAAACTTGTCCCACAAGCCACGCTTAGGTTCGAACACCAAACCACCCTTGTACTTGTCTCGTTTACTCTTGCTGGTTTTCGTCCCGCCCCCCTCGCCATCGGCGTCATCGGGTTCGGGCTCGACCTTGGGGACTTTTTTGCCAAAGGTCTTGTCGGGGCAGATGTACTTGAGTTTGTGGAACTCGTGGAGCAGAATGTATTCATTGCGTTCCGCACGTCCACCGTTCAGGGTCTTGTTCCTAAAGGAGTTGCATGATTTGTTTGGCTTTGGTAGTATATCAATGGACCAAGTATACCCACCAAGCGTTCCCAGCAAGATTCGTCAGTTGTCTTGTCAACGGTAGTATCTGTACCTTGGACGAGATAGCCATCTGATAGTGGGCGTCGAGTTCACAATGCCGCACGAACGTCATGAGCATATCCGGCGAGGAAACGCTTCCGTCAAAGTATGCCGCAGTATCATCTGGGTCAATTTCTTGTCGTTCAGACTTAAGATGCGTCTTGCACATTTCGCTGAGAGACCATGTTGTAGATGAGATCATGCTCTATGTATGAAAGCGGTCAGTAGAAGGTCATACGAGAGTAGTGATGGCGTACACGTGCGCCATCACTGGCGAGGTCGCACAGTAACCTGCCGGATAGGAACTTGATATTTGTTCCCTGTCTTCCAATCGGGATCCATCTTGCTCTCCTGAATCGTCCAAGGCGAGACCAATGTTCGGCTTTGAGGTCTTTCATTCGTCCTAAAAGGACGTCGAGGGAAACACCCAGGAAGTCGTGGCCAACCAAAACATCGGGATCTGCTTTGAATAGCGTGACTAGAGCGGGGGACGATTAGAATGGTCCGTCATCCATGAACGACTGAATACTTGCCAAGAAGGCTGTTGAGAAGCATACGCTCATTCGCCACAGGCGAAATTATACCCTTCCCGCTGACTTTGGCCCGGGTTTCAAAGTTCGAAGGGAATCTATCCAGAGGACGTACGAATGTATGCACTGAACAGGGCAACTGATCTGGCGGTGTCGGATCGTCCAAATGTACTGCAGACTAAAATCAAAATATTTGTAGACCATGTTGTGGATTGAAACCTACCATCACGCCAGACCCGTCCAGAAACACAGACTACTTCACGTTTATTTTCGCGGTGGTTCACTACGGTACGGACAGCTAGACTCATGATGGTCAGGGGAGGTTGTTCCGGGGCACCGTCGCCTATCGGGGTCACATCCTTTGGGTCAGTGACGCTTGCTTCGAGCTTACACCAAGAGATCTGGGTCACCCAAGTCAGCGAGGGACAGAACGAATATTGTAATTGCCTACGCCTTCATTTTCCACAACGGCGTTCTTTATTGTCAGCCAGCAAGGTCCCATAATCTTCCGCTTCAGGACGAATAGCTCGAATATGCTGGTGTTTGTACCAAAGATCTTGTAGATATTTGGCGAGCAAGCGTCCATGGGGATTTGCGGCCCTGTGGACGTTAAGTCTATACACCCGATAGGCCGACTTATCACTCGCCTTCATACGAATACACGACTTTCATCCATTCCGTTTCCTTTGGGATGTCTTTGTAGTCAAAGGCGTACTTTCGTGTCACCCAACGCGCTTTCCAGCTTTTTATCCCTATTTCTCTGCGTATCCTCTCAAAGTCACCGTACACATCCCCTTTCTCCGGTACGACGTCGGTCTCCACCATCTCCACCTGGCCGTCTTCGGTCTCGTCCTGGACGACACGCAGTGGTCGAGGCAGTACGAACAAATTGCGCTGGATCCCCTGAATAGAAAGACAGGCGGACGTCCATGTATCGGAAGTCTTGTCTTTCACTTTGCCAACGAGATAGAGTTTACCGCCATGTTCGAGATGGTCCAACCAAAACATGCGGAGACTACCGTCGTCCTCGAGGGCATTAACGGATGTCTTGGAGGAGAACGCGGGCTTGGATCCCAGGGTGTCTTCGGAAACGACAGCGAGGGAGTCGTACACAGAAAGCCATGATGGAGTGGCAAGGTCTTCTTTCTTTGGGATGTTTGCACCATTATAGACAGGTTTAGAGTCGAGTTTAACTGTCGGTGGTTCCTTCTTGGCGGGAACACTAGGCTTGACATCTATGTCATCGACATCCATGAAGTCGTTCATGTCGATGTCTGAGAAGTCCATGGATGCGTCGAATGCATCCTCTGAACCACTATGAACCTCCAACTTGCCCATACGCTCGACAGCAGGCGTTACCATTGATGAGCCATTGGCCATACGCACTTTCTTCTTCGGGCTCATCATTGATGTGTAATCTTCAAAATCGCTTGACGGCGGGTTAGACGAGGGTCCGTCATCCGCAGCCCCATCGGATGAGTAGCCACTGTGGGTATCGACATTCTTTCGGTACGGCACTGGCGAAGAGGAACGATCTGGTGCGAGGTCATCATATTCCAAGACGGGTGAAGGTTTTCGCTTCTTCGACCGCACGGGGGCTGAGACGGGTGCCGTGTCAATACCTCCCAAGAGGTTAGCCATGAAATCTTCCTCCTGCTCCGCTGATATAGTTGGACGATACGCGCTCATGGAAGGCTTAGCAACCGGCGGGAGTGCCTTTGGCTTGACCTTTGCTTTCGTGGATGCTCCGGTTGCTTTTTTCTTAGCTGTTCGATGATCCAGGATGAGAACACGATCAGAAATTTGGATCATACATACAACTCTTGCGACTCCGCAGGTCCTCTTCTTCACCGTCTTTCCCGTCTGCATCACCTTGACCCGTCCAATCGTCCATACCGTTGTCCATATACCCGCCAACACCATCGTCCACGACAAAGTCATCCCTTTGAAGCCTGCCCTTGACGATGCCCCTGTACTGTTCTTCGGTGACCTCGTCGTACAACGCGACATCGTCTTCGGGCTGATTGACGCGTCAAGATACGATCGAACACAAGACGTGACGTGCACACCTTCCACTTCCTGGCCCCACCGTCTCGAATACGTTTATACTCTGCAAGCCTGTCAACATTGCCCTTCGTTCGTCGCGATCGTTCTGCCATGACCGTCGTTGTCGTCGCGGTCGCGGAATATGCACGCCACAAACGGGTGCCGATATTCACACCCCGACACTCGCGGAGAATTTTTATCTCTCTCGGCATTGATGCCGAACATAACCGGTCTTTGGTGAACCATGTTGCCATCGAAGCTCGCTGGTGGTCTCCGTCCGGCATGGCGCTTGGCCAGAACTCTGAGCTCAAGGTCCTCGTACTATCCGGTGCTACAAGTGAAAAACCGACTGGGTACGTTTCGTGCAAACGCGTCTGCTGCAAGTTTTCCAAAAGCGCAGGGTGAACAATCGAAATCACTCCGCACGCCAGAGGCTTCAGATCAGATCCAGCTTGACCCTCCAGAGCCCCGTCTTGCCATTGCGTTCACGTGTACAGCCGACGGGTGTAACCATCGTTCAGCACACACGTTCACCAAAAGAGCGTACGAGCGCGGAATCGTACTTATTCAATGCCCAAGTTGCAAGAACCGGTGCGGGAACACGCGTCTGTTGCTTTCTGGTCCGCGCTCACCTTGCACATGTGTGAGCAGGCATTTAATTGCGGATAATCTTGGCTGGTTCAAGGATGATACCAAGGATGGCCAGCTGAAGAATATAGAGGACATTCTTCGTGCCCGAGGTGAACATGTTCAAAGAGGAAGCATAGACACAGACGGAGTTGTAGAAGTCTCTGGCAGTTAATCTCGGTAAGTCGATTCAGCGCCGCAAGTTCAAACGCTTAGCACCTGCTTCAGCGTTTTCTAGTACCCTTTGACCAACCAATAGATGCGGATCCCTTTTACGCACCCTGGGACCATGTATGATACCTATGTTATCAATTTTTTGTTATCCCCCAACTAAACATTAGCAACACAACTGATATACGTTCGAACCGCAACGTTACTGCGAAGCGCCCACATCCCCGACAATGTCACTCAATCACATTTCAACCTTTTACGAGCTACGTAACACAGCTCCACCACTAGCCGTCAATAATGAGCTCAGGAAAATTGAACACCCCTTCAGCTTCGGCGCTGAACGGCAGAGTGTGGAAATCAGGACAGTAAAAAGCCTCCCACTTTCGCCTCGCTCCAGCTGCCAG
>JBBPUO010000042.1:52037-63137 GCA_038094755.1 Caloboletus firmus | reverse complement strand
CGGTTGTATTGAGCTTGGCAAGGGATTAGTGCGTAATTATCGACACAATTGATACGATACCGTTATCTGTCAGACAAAGGATGATTTCAGTTTTTGTGGGCTAGAAGAGAGCATGACCATTTACTCCATCAGTAGTCTTGCGTTTGAACACAACATCAGGTTTCCGCTTGTTCAGTCGAATACCTACTGCATCGAGTTCCACTTCCAATAGACGCTTTTGTTCTTCGGACTTGGTGGCATCAAGCATGATAAGTATAAGATCGGCGGTCTTCGCGGCTAGCTCTAAATGAGGCATACTTCAGGTTGCTGAGAACCATTACTCACTTGCAACCACTTGTCGGCCTCGGCCCCGACCTTCGGTGCTAACAATGAAGGAAAGGATAAGATGGGTGTGTTTCTCTTACCTTGACTGGCACCTTCCACGATTCCAGGCAAATCAAGAAGTTGAATGCGGGCACCCTGATACTCAATCACGCCGGGAATGGCAGTGAGGGTGGTGAATTCATAGGCTGCGCTTTCTGAAGCTGTATGTGTGCATTTGCTAAGGAGAGTGGACTATCTTAAACACATCTCAGGTCAACGGATCCAAAAGCCAAGCTGAAGCACGAGCCTTTCCGACAGACGGGAAGCCGATGAGTGCGACACGAGCATCTCCAGACTTTTGTACATCGAAGCCAATGCCTGCGGGGCCCGATTTCGATGCCGGTTCGAGAAGCTGGGCACGATAACGTGCAAGCTTTGCTTTGAGCAGACCAAGGTGATATTCTGTCGCCTACTTCAATGAAAGACTTGTCAGACATCTGAGTGAGTCCTGCTTTAGATGGGGAACCTTGTTCTTTTGAGCTGTTGAAGGAAAATAACGAGTGGTGAATTGACAGCAGAACAGGGGACATACTCCTCGCCATCTCCTCTTGATGGTTCAATCACAGTTAGATAGTATTCCTGGGTCGGTGGTCACCTGGGGCACTCACCCTCGATCTCCTTGATCTGCATGGGTTAAGGTATGTGATCAGGGTTGCAAAGATGGGTGGAGTACTGACCTTTTCTACGATACCCATGATGATTGCGATATGGTCGTATTCACTGATACTAGTGGATATTAATGATGATTGTGTGCTGGATGTCAACGAGTGCCCAGTCCCCCAGGGTCATATTAACTCACGTGATCCAGATTTAGCTAGTAGTACTAGTGTAGTAGAGATTTGAAGTCGATGTACCAAGAAGGCTTGTACTAAGATGACCAGCATCCGGCGAGGAATGTCGCATCAGCCGTCGCTGTTCTCGCTCGAGGAGCAAGACTCCAACGACGGCGACGAGCCAGACTGGGACCCTCCCTCAATCCCAAGGCCCCACTCCTCCACACCTTCGATGCTCTCCTCTTCCATAAACACCTCCTTGCGTAGTAGAGGCAAGGGCCGTCAGTCAAGGAACAACTTCTCTTCCGGCTCAGCGTCGAATACAATGTCTACAAACTACAATCCTCCACACAACCTCCCAAAGTACTCTGATATATACTCCCAATTTGTTAAGCGCTACAGGTCCGAACCGGGCCTCGACGACGATCCAAGGAACGATCCGGACTCGAACTACTTCCAGAGGGGGCTCGGTCAACTCATAGATGCAGGCGACAGTGAGGATGAAGACCTCAATCGCTCAAGTCTCGGAGACGTATTCGATCGCTTTTCCGCCCTCATGCTCGAGGCTGACCCAATCGAGCCTGCAACGGTGGAAGATCGCCAGCGTTTAGAGTGGCAGACCATGCTCGCTTCTGTCCTTGATGGTGATGTGCTCAGGTCCGAGAAAACTCGCATTGCTGTCGCACTTGAGTCTTCCAGTGAAGAGCACAACAATACCCATCTCAACATCTGGCTTGGGTTGCGCGCAAAGTTCGCTGGAAGGAAGGAGACGGATGAGCGCAGGCGTATCGAGGAGAGGAGGATGCGCACAGTGGATTCCGTCATAGAGGAGATAAACTCTTTCAAGCTCAAAGACGACGAACGCGATCCAACCATAGCCTTGCAGCGAGTCAACTCTCTTCTTTGTAGACTCGAGGCGACTCAGTCCCTCTACCCAACTCTCAAGGCTTTTTACGCCGACAAAGCTGCTGCATCAGAACCGCAATTCCAGGCCCGCTGTGACACTCTTAACACGTGGTCAACCGTCCTCATGTCTTTACGTCGTCATATCGCTCTTCTACAGAGATGGACAGGGAGCGAGTCACTTGATGTGACGAAACCGATCACCAGCATCGACGTCTACCCTCGTCTGCAAGCCAACGGCTTCTCTAAACAAACACCGGATTGTAGCACGTTCATTGAACGCGTCCTCAAAGAAGACTCCATCCAGAAGACTTTTGAAAAGGGATTTTTGACTACTGTACACTCTTTCATCGGCACTGCTCGCGACGCCCAAGTCAACCTTTCTTCCTTGTTTCAAGAGATGAACCTCCCTACTTTCGAAACTGAACTGGTGCCTCTTATCTCCTTTCCCACTAAACTTGCCCAGGCGTGTCTACGCGTGCGCCTCGACTATGTTCAGAAACTCAAGGACCCCGAAGTCCTCATCATTGATCAGGTCACTGAAGATGTGAAGATTAGTCTGGGGCTAGCTTGCACGCTCAAGAGGCAGTACGAGGCGTTCCTTGCCCCCGATCCCGGGGGGAAGTGGAACTTACCCAGGTGCATAAGTGAAGATTATGATGCTACCATCCTCGAAGCCTTGTCGATATTTTTCAGGCTTATCCACTGGAAACTTAAGAGTGGTGTCAAAGGCATTTACTTCAAGGAAACTGATGTCATCGATTCTCAATGGGCGACATTCAACGATGTTAGTATGACTGTCCTTGGGGCTTCCGCCGTAGTAGCTGAGCAGGTTTGGTGCGTATCATAACCTTCCCCTGAAAGATTTCGACCGACTAGTATGTCACAGCTCGTTGACCAATCGATTGATGGTTCGAGTTGCGAACTATTTCGAGACGCAAGTCCGCCTCCCTGTCTCCGCAAATGGACAGGTGCATGAAGCATCCAACCCAGTTCTTCAAGGTGATGTCATCGCCAGCACCACCGGTCAAATGACCGACGAACAGAAGGTCAACTGGTATGGCAAGATACTAGACAATGTCCGGTTGCGATATCGCAAACTTCAGCGCTTTGCAAGGTTCGTATATCTACCATCTTCAAGACTACTCTGACTTTGCCGCTACAGAGCACTTACGCAAAGAATAAGTAACTCGGCGGAATATAACCTTGAAAATGTCCCTCTCGAGCAGTTCATAGCCGCCCTGGTCGCAACAGATCACATTCTTGTCTATACCCAGACCTACGAGGAAGACGGTACTTATATAATAGCCTCGAGTGCGCTCCGGGATCGCCCCGAGGCTATCCGTCGCATTCTTCTTGAATCTTTTCACGTCAACGAGACTGTCAACGACGAGGGCCTACCGCTTCCCGTTGTTGACAATGTCGCAGAGTATGCGGACAGCGACGAGGATGAGGAGGCGGAGTATCTTTTGCTGTTGTCTCCTCGCAACCTATTCATTTGGAATGGAATGGTTCTCATGTTAGAGTTGCCGAGAATAGAACTCGACATGAAGGATAACCGGGTCAGGCTGGTTGCGGACGGGACAATGCGCCGGCTCGCGTTGGCGAAACAGCAATTTGGCGATGTCTTTATTCCCGCTGATGAAGACGAGGAGCCACTTTCAGTCGTTCTCACTCCCCCTCCCTGTATAGTCGAGCAGCAAGCACATATACCAGCCGTCAACCGTGAACTGCGCAAGATTTCTCGCGCAACGAACAAGCTCGCTGAATCTATTGTTGATTCGGTCCATCACGTCCGTAACTCTCTGCGAAACGCCGTCCGGTACCAGGAGTTACTCGAGAACTGGTACTTATTCGCATCTGAGCATGGCCAGCACGCGCAGAAACATATGGAACGTTCTACAATGATCAAATTCAATCGTTCGCTAATCCGGCTTGCTATCTCCTGGGTTTCCTTCATTTGCGATGACTGCGATCCTACCGACAGGAAGACCTTTAAGTGGGCCGTTAACGCGCTCGAATTCACGCTACATCGCACAAGGCGGAGCAATATTCTACAGATGTCAAGCGATCAATTTGAGATGCTTCGACAGAAAGTAGCAAGTTGTATGACACTATTGATCAGCCATTTTGATATCTTAGGTGCCCGGTCGACTCTGGAGGCACGCAAGGAAAAAGAGCGGCAAGAAGAGTTGTTCCGCGAACAGGCATCTATTGCCGCGGATGATGACCCACTTATGCAGCGCTCGCAGTCTCCCGTCAACGACGACTATCTTATCACCTCCAGTGCCTATGCGTATACCGACGCCCATGTTCGTGTCTTCTGGGAAAGAGCTGCCAAGGCGCTTGAGGCTCTCGAAAAGGAGCGCGAGCAGATGGGGTCAGAGAAACGGTTAATTGGGCGTGTACTCGACGACGAGAAGTTGGAGGATCGATCCCTAGTCTTTCTTGCATCTTCCAGCTCAAACATCTCTATCCGTTGGCAGCAGCGGCGGTTCATTGGTGCTGGGGCATTCGGCTCCGTCTACCTTGCTGTTAACCTCGATTCAGGGTCCCTCATGGCCGTTAAGGAGATTAAGTTTCAGGAGCTATCCGGGTTACCCAACCTATACTCTCAGATCAGAGACGAGCTCAGCATCATGGAGATGTTGCACCATCCGAATGTCGTCGAGTACTACGGCATCGAGGTACATCGGGACAAGGTGTACATTTTCGAAGAGTATTGCCAAGGAGGTAGCCTGGCGACGTTGTTGGAACACGGGCGGATCGAGGATGAGAGTATCATCCAGCTGTATACCATGCAAATGCTGGAAGGCCTTGCATACCTCCACTCGAAAGGTATCGTGCATCGTGATATAAAGCCCGATAGTGTGTCATTCTACCATGATAGCGAGTTCCGAAGGCTTACCTTTTTTCCAGACATACTCCTCGATCACAGAGGGGTCATTAAATATGTTGACTTTGGAGCATCGAAGATCCTCGCTAAGAATCGCACGATGCAACGATCACGTCGCGGTTCAGACATACCCAACCTGGCAAAAGCTGGTGGCCTCGGTGGTGGCCTCGGGGTGAACAACAGCCTGACGGGTACGCCGATGTACATGTCTCCCGAGGTTATCAAAAACGACAGACGGGGACGTCACGGAGCAATGGATGTGTGGTCCTTGGGCTGTGTCGTGCTTGAGTTTGCTACGGGCAAGAAGCCCTGGAGTAATCTCGACAATGAATGGTACGCCTTATCTCACTGATATCTGTTTACCGCGTGCTTCTCATGACACATCTCAAGGGCAATCATGTTTCACATTGGGGTTGCTACCCAACACCCACCGCTTCCAGAACCGGGTCAACTCAGCGACCTCGGAATCAATTTCATCAAACAATGTCTGACCATTGATCCCGTTCTGCGTCCCACGGCAGTTGAGCTTCTGGATCATTCCTGGATGCTCCAGTTTGGCGAGACCCTTTTGGGTTTGGGTGATGGGGAACTCACCCCCACCCCACCTGTTGAAATACCCCATGATGAAAAGTGCGAAATAGCCCCGACTGCGAAGCCGGCTGCTACCGCCCAGGAGAGGATGGTCGAAGCCATTCAGATACCCTCGCCCGTGTCACCCTCCACTGGAGAGCCAACCCCTGATAGTGACTGAGGGCATTCACCCAATGCATCCCGTATTTGTCTTTTTGTGCGGTCTGTTCTGATTGGACCTATTCTCTTTCCAGTTTTCAACACACACCCTGTAGCTATTACTCAAGCCTTTTGCTCGGCACATATTGTAACGTAGTACTCTTTGCTTAGTCGCGAAGATCCATGAACAAAAATCCTCGACCAAAGTACGAAAACAGCCGAGAATGCGACCGACGGTCCTGCGGTCACCTAACTGCGATCACATCACAGAAAAAAATACGAAACATACCGGATACGCATTGACCAATTATTCAATAATCCAACACTTAATTGTTGGTACGTTCAGTGCTACCGCTCATTGAGCTGTTAACGCTACCTCGGAATGGTTGTCGGTGAGGGTGGCGATATGTATGCTCAGATGGGGTGCAAAAATATCGCCGGACGTGGATTCTGGGAGACCTTTGGCCAGTCATCCTCATAGGTTGCGTAAAACGCAATCCAGCATTCTGAGCGGCCATTTGTGACGGGAGAGCAACCTGAACTGGGCCAAAGGCAGCGGAGAAAGTTGGCTCGTTACTGGACGGGAAGGCCACCTTCTCTGGGTCGCTAGCGATAACTGGCGGAATGCCATCTTCAATGGGCCCCTGTGGATTTACTATGGTGGGTAACATAAGAGAAAGAGCGGGAGTTGCGAAGATCGACCACACACAGTAGCGGGGCAACCCCTTTCCAAAATTGGGGCGGCATATAATACCCATTAATATGAACGAGAGCAACGTAAGGAAACCCGAGGTCGTCGTCATTACTCCGAAAAATGCCCGAGTCATGTATGTCCAGCGGAAAGTCGTGGAATCAAACGTGGCACCCCAGCCAGCGAGGTAACCCGGACACATGAAGAGGAAAATGAGCATCCTGGTTTTCTGTTCCCGCCTCACGGAATGCCAACCCTATGGAAGACTTTATTAGCACGCTGGCAGTGTAACCTCGAGATTGGGCTCTCACAGAGGCAAGCCATGGGAGAGTAACTGTGACGGCATGAGTTGGACATCCACCAACAAAGATGCTTTCAATGCTTACAATCAGAGTCATGATTAACAAAGGCCGATATACTGGTGAGGTTGCCAGATGACCAATAGCACCACTCCAGAGGTGATCAAGCCACAACGCTATCGAAGTCAAGATGAAAAATAAGGAAAGCTGAATAACGATTGACAAGGTCAACACAATCTTGTAGACGCGACTAATAATGAGAGATGCCACAACACGCTTGAATGTTTGCCAGCCGAACGACTGAAAATTATTCGTGTTGAGTTCGAATCCACTTCAGATGACTTCAGGGAAGGGGGGGGGGATCAAACCTTCACTAGCCCCCAAGATAGGAAAACAGAGACCAACAAAGCCACAGTATTCAATACTAAGCTTAGGATTTCAGCGGCTGGACGAGCTTGCCAGTAGGACTGAAGGGGGTTGATAGGGTGACAAGCTCCATTTATCGTCACCTCTGCGAAACCACGGCGAAACTGGGCAGCGTTGAATATCTGGAATCCCGCCCATTCAGTAGCCACTAGATGAGTTAGGAGGGAGGCTGTCCTGAACACGGTCTTAGGCTCTGATGAGAGGTTCATCTGATACAACCCTCACGTATGGGGAACTGATTCGTTCAGAATCTACCAAGAATCAGACCATATGATTTTCTATCATCGAACCAACACTCACTGCAACAATCGACATCCCTAGCAACCAGATCTGGAACATAATAAAAGTAAGGTCTTCCCTCTTAGTGTTTCGAAGACTGGAAGTACTCCTTCAATAAAGACAGTACACGGTGCATCTGTTTAATCATACGTACACCTGGAGGGGTCAACCTAGAACCCATAAGCACTCTCTGTCAAGGATCACACCCTCGTTATTCCATCCAGGGCCGTTGGCGACGACTTGCGCCGTGCCGTTGATCTCGACAGCTTCGGTGGTCCTTGACAACTGCGCTATCACCAAGTGTCCGCTCATCCCAACTCTTTGCGTCCCCGGTGGTTGTTGGAGTGGATATTGAGCTGGGGTGGGAAGACTTTGTGGCACTCGTGGAGTTACTGCTAACGGCAGTCGTCGTCACTGAATAAGATTGCTCCGCCATTGCGGTAGGAGCTGAGCTGGAATGAAAAGATTCCCCACACTAATCGCGGGGGTACCGCTAATGACACTAGTCGTCGTCGCGGAAGATGGATATGCTGTTGTATTCATCATCGCAGCTGCTACAGTAGACGTGGGTACCTGGCAAGGAGTTGTTGCCGACCGTTCCGTCCCATATCACTTGGCATGAGCTAGTACTGAATGGCGTTGGTACATTATCGCACAGCCGGAGGTCGTCTCCAAGGACGTAAAACCCATCTAAGTTGATAGCATTACCTTGCTCGATGGTGGAAACCAACAAATCAATCACTTGGACATCGATCCGGAAAACTTGCACTTGAAAGATCACCTAGACAATGCAGTGCAATACTGAGTAGGCAAAGTAAGTAGTCGCAGTCCTGGTGAGTGTTATTCGATCCCACTACAGAGGAAGTTGTGAGCAAACGCGGACATCTCAAGGTCAATAGAAACGGTTGGAGGAAACCCGTCCAGGAATCATCACTTACAAACAGCTTTATTTTGGTGGGAAGCGGGAAGATTTCCCGGAAGTCTATAACGCGCATGGTCTACCGTGCGTAGCTGAGGCGAGGGAAGTCAGACCGTTGGCAATGCCACTAGGGCAAGAGAATAAAGTACAAGGACGTCGTTCAAAGAACGCTGAAAAAACGGCTGAGGAACTTCCATCCGGTCTGCTACGTCGGTCGTGCCGGGCTGCAGAATCGGGAAGAATACCAGTGGGAGATGAAAAGGAGGTGAACTGCATTCAGGCTTTGACTCAGGAAATACCGTACCGTGCACGGTCTGAGATTACTGACGTTGTCATGAGTTACTACGACTTTGGTGGGAATACTGGTATCTGGATAGCATCCAGGGTGATCGTACCAATGATTGATTGTCCGAAAAAGGGCGGACTTGCCATTGGAACCGGAAATGGTCGCATCGACAAATGCGCGGTTTCTAGTCGACCTTTGGCAATTGGCTGTTCCAGTGCAACCTTCAATCTGCCCTCGAGTCAGTCGACTTGGCTCCAGTGCGTTTAAAAGCTTTAGTAGAGTGTCAGTGACACTAGGAGAGTCGACCCTTACTTATTCGCAACACCCGGCGCCTACTGTCAGGACCGCGAAACCAGTTTTACTACATACTAGCACAGTCACATTCAACTAAAGTACATGAGGCACCAGATTCGCCGCGCCGTGATGGCCCTGCAAGCTAGAATAACGAGAAGCCCCAACCAGATAGCCGTATTTACGACGCTAGTAGTTGGTTAGTTTTACCATTTACCAATCCCAAACGTGGTTTGAACGTGAACGTAATAACTTATATATGATACTGACAAGATACACGATGTCTGAAACGAAAGTCGTCAGGTTTGATACCAATGGTGATTTTTTGCGATGAACCAGAAAACCGTCCCTTCGTCGTCGAGCGTCTTGAGCCATCCAGGCAAACTCTGAATGGTTCCCACATTGGCGTCAGTTCGGCATTCCAGAACATTATCCCCCTGTAGCGACGAGAGAAGGTCGGTAATTTCCTGTCTGTCGTACACCGCTCGAAGACGCCATCGCAGCTCAGCCTACACCATGAATTCAATGGAAAGAATGGTCTATCCCAGCAGAGCTTACCTGGCTAATACCCGGGTGCAGGAAAACGACGCCAACTACAGCTTGCTGTGCCGCTCCCCACGTCCCGTCGAGTCTGTATCCGCGAAGGTCAAGCCATCGCCGAGGAGTGATGAGTGTCAGGGGCCCATCTGACACTGTTACACTCCAGGCGTCACAGTAGTCCGCGGCCACTAATATCGGAGCATTGAAGTATGTCCAGATCATTATAGGAGGTGATGTTAATGTCATCCGATGAATAAGCCAAACGATGTGTCGCTCAAGTCCACCCTCCAAGTCCTACGACGCTTAGTCGGTATAACTCGGATAAAATCAAGAACATACCAAACATTCTGCTTTGTTGAGTCCAGTCTCCCTCAAGCTACGTGCGCGATCGAGGATCCGACGAGCAATATCACGGTCTACTTGGCTGAGGCTGGACGTAAATGTCACAAAGGCTGTGTTGATACATGAAGAGCAATTGATGAGCCCTGTATCTGTTTCAAGGGTACACGCAGCTTCTTTTCCATCAAGCGTTGTTCCGTGGATCTCTTGTCCTAATGTATTGGAATCGGGTTCAACGACGGGGCTCTCGGAAGATCGATCTTGATTCCCGCCTGGACCCACAACAGATGTACGGGAAAATCTTAATCGTATGCTAGTTTCGATATCCTCGTCATCTGTCCAGTCAGCCAATGGCTTCCGATGTGAGTAAAACTACTTTACCTGCCCTCTTACTATTCCAGTCAGTCTTCTGCCGGGCAGCCCGTGACCGAGATAAATCCACAGTAAAATCGACCTAAAAGCTTACATAAGACTACTCAAGATAAAGTGATAGATTTCTGCTTACCTGGTCTTCGGAAACAAGTTGTAATAACGTAGCAACATCACCTTCCGAGGCAATTAGGGGCCACTCCATTTCATCCACCACCCTTTCGACGGCTATGTCTTCCAGCGAAATCGCATCCTGGAACAAATCTCGAGGAAACGGCCCGCCGAGGCCGTTGAGATTGCTACACAATCATTTGTCAACATCTCCGAACAGGCGCATGCGTTACCACCTACGTGTCTGAGATCTTGAGCGCCCTACCTGGCTTTGACATTTTCGGATCTCGTATGAGTTTGGACAGCACCCCTTGGTGCAGGAGATTAGACCTTGCAACAGAGACGCACTGGTCTCCAGCACTACGAAGTAAACGAGTGGCGCTATCGGGATCGTAGAGTTCGCTAGGCGTGCCGAAGACCATCTTTCAATACGTGAACATTTGCGTGAATGATAAGAATGGAGACATATGCCTTCAACGCAGCCTCCGCAAGTTGCACCTTCTCGTTTTTCGTACTCTCGCACATGCTATCGGGCTCTTTCGTAAAGGCTTGGCTCCGAAACAGCTTTTCCCTGCCTTCCTCGACCGTCGTGCCCCACATGAAATCCCATACCGGCGCAGACACAACATCCTCTCCAACCTCGTAGAATTTATGGAGTTCTTCGATAGCGGTAGTCAGTTTACTTGGTGCCTCGCGTTCCACGAATCCCACCCGCCTGGTTGTTATTGAGTTTTGATAGTGAGAAAAACATTGACACTCACAAGGCATTCTTATCCACATGTTTCCGAAGGAATTCGATGTGAATTATCAGGTTGAAGTTCGAAGGACTGTTGAGATCTTCGTCGGGAAGATGAGGCGTCCCTCTGTATTGCAACCAGACCGTATA
>JBBPUO010000042.1:40468-51939 GCA_038094755.1 Caloboletus firmus | reverse complement strand
GCCACTGATCTTCCAGACGTTTCATGTACGCATCCTCGGCAGCATTATCTCTGAGATGCGTGATTCGCTGTCTGACTGAGTTCCTGGGTACAGCTGGGAACACTTGATCGAATGCCGACAAGTCAAGTCTGGAAGCTCGGCATCGCGCTCGAATAATGGCAGAGGCGTCACGCGCTAGTTCATCGAACTCTCGCGTCCAATGAAATCTCGGTCGTCTCGATGCTAATTCAACTTCTACGATCAGCCCATGTCATCGTATAAAAATGGCGGGAAGGGACCGCCATGAATTTGTGTACCTTCGGTTTCTTCCTTTGCCTTTCCTCTCTTTTTAATGTTCGTGGCACGTGTGATCGGCGGGCCCTGCTGAGCAATCAGGAAGTCGATTGACTTCTCTGGAGGATTGGGCACTACAGGTGGCCCAGCAGCAGGGTTATACACCGAGATATTCGACTTTGTCTTTAGTTGTGATGTGATTTTCTTCGAGACCAGCTCTGTCTCTTTGATAGCCCCCCGGATCTCGTTCTCCCAATGCAATTGGTCCCTTGTGATCGTAGACTGCATGAAACGACTCCGTACTGCGCGGATACGGACCGCCAGTGTGCCTTTCACAGGCTCTGGATGAATCCTGCGCAAAAGGTCATCCCAATCCCGCTCTCGTTGGGCGTGCGCTTCCTCTGTCTTTTTACGCAGAACCGACTTTGCCTCAATACTCTGTGCACCTTCCGCTTTCCGGTTCCGTTTGATTCTCCGTCGCGCGCTCTCGAGATCACGTACGATCTTTTCACCAGAGACGGTGAAATAGCTTGCGACGACATGGCGGGGAACGCTGATAACGTGGCAAATCTGGTTCAACTGCACATTCGCATCTTCTGCATTCAAAGGGGTTTTCCCAGTGCGCATGTCCATCTTCATGGCTAGGTACTGCTTTTGGTGCCATGTCAGGGCATATTCAGGGTCCCAAGTCGCCTTTCTGCGTAGACATCGACCAAGGCTGGCGCACATTTTTGCAGGCATCGGAGGACCGGTAGAGGGACACGCAGCGGTCTGAGCATAGGCTTGATCTCTGCTGACCTGATGAAGTTCGTCCCAATATGCCTTCCCTTCCGTCGGCGTGCAGCAGGGATGTTCCTTCCAATACGACGGCGAGGATTCGGAGAGAGCCCAAAGGTAGATTGGTCCAGATGTATGGAAACGCCAAAATGGAGGTGCCAATACGGGGGTGCTTGCACTCCAACCCTCCAACGAAGCATCCCGGAATGTGATGGTATCTCCATTCGGGTTGGAGCACTTAAGTGGTGCATCAGGAACTTCGGTACGCTCCAGCGGGGTCACCAAACCCAGCGAGCGTAGCATTTCAAACAGCTCCAACAACCGAGCTCTATTCCTAGATTTCCCAATTCCAAGGGATGAGCGCAGGTTCGGAGATAAGTTCTTCACCGGCGTCTGCTTTCCCTGGGACGAAAAAAGCAGATCAAGCTCTTCATCATGGGCGACCACGGCAATGAGCGAGCAATATATAGATAACGTTACATCCTGGTGGAAGTAGGAAATATCGATGATTCTGTGTTCTTGCGAGATGACAAGCGGGGAAGGTGAGGACTGTTGGAAAAGCTCCAGGGTATGAAGATGCAGTTGTCGCATTCGTAATGCTTTTCCGACCACGAAACCGTACAGTTGAGCCACCGTTGTTCGTTCAGTCAGAAGGACATCACGGATCGTTTTACTATCATAGGAAAATAGCTGTTTCAAACGCTCGTTCTCCTCCTCGTCCTGGTCTTCAATTTGTAACAAGTTTAGTGGAAGAGACACATGATGAACCGAGGAGATGCTTGGACCATATTCGATAGGCTCTTCTAAAACTTTGACGGGCCCTATAGTCGCTGGCGGCACGCTTTGAGTGAGTTGGCGAAGAAAAGCATTGACTCTATCCTGGGGAGTATCTGGAAGATAAACCAAGCAAGCAGGTCTGCTGACACCAGATGGAGCGATAAGAGAAGTCTTGAGCATCCTGATTCGTCCGCGGTTTTCCAAACTCTTGAGCGTGGATTCTGCAGTACGTTTATCGAAACGAGTCCCAACGGGTGCGCTAGTCGGCTCCCTGGCCTGTGACATGGTATTGAGGAGTGCTGTATGTGCCTCAAAAATCTCCTTGGAATGCATGTTTGCGATCCCCCCCATGTTTTCGATGACCTTGAAAAGCTCGTTTTCGCGCCGCAGAGAAGAAATGTTAATATTTGAGCGCGATTTCCCGCCTCCCTCAGCTCGGCTTCGCTTCGATGGCCGTGAGGATGGCGTTAGGGTTAATTCTTTGTGCTTCTCTCCAATACCTACATCACGACCCGAAGTTGGTAATGATTCTTGCCCGGATATAAGCATGGGTCTGGAAATCTAGTTCGAAATTGCAGTCGCATCAAGCCACGATGACAAGTGGAAAGTGCTCACAGTTGATGTGGTGGGCTCCTCATCTTGAGCAACTGATACCAACAACCTCCCCCGCGAGTTATCGCTTTCCAATGATTGAGGTCCATATGACACTATTGCATCACCACATCCTGGCAGAGTAATACCGTGATCCACATCGGAAGCGGTTGTCCCGGCACGTTTTGAGGAACGGCGGGGGGTGATTTTAGCTGGATGAGATGGCCACACTTCACCGATTCCTTCCTCTGACGCTGAGGGCGAGATCCCGACCTCGAAGCCGCACCTCCCTGATGGTCGATCAGCCGGGGGAACACCAGCTGACTGTTGAACAGGATGAGCAATCTTTGACAGGTCCGCAGTGGCAGACGCTGATTGCTGATTGCCGTCCACCGTCATGGAGCTCTCGAGGGACGGGAGAAGCACGTTTTGCTCAAACTGAACGCTGTGAGAGACAGCGTCAAGTAATGGTTCATGAGCCGATCGACTGGTGACCACAGCCTGTCCTGCGGCAGGTGGAACGCTTGCAACCGCTTGCCCATCTCTCTCGACATCTCTCTCGACATAGGCTTCCGTCATCCGCTTTGACGAAGACCCTCCAGATGTAGCAATTTGAGCTCCGCCATCCTTGGCAAGGGGATTCTTGCGAGGTCTGCCGCGTTTCTTCGGTGGGGTTGTGGAAGCATCCGTGAGCGCAATCGTTTTACGAGGACGACCTCGCTTCCGCTTAGGAGGCTGCTCACTCTCCTCTCCGTTGCTTCCCTCATCCCTTTTACGCTTCTTGCTTTTTGCAGTCGCGATATCTTTGACCGAATCCTGGTAAGAATGAAGCATTCCTGTAGTAGTATAGAAGTGCTTGGGGTCGAGTGCAGCAAAATCTCCGACTCGTGAGAGGTCAGCGTCGGTAATAGAGGTGGTCGTGTCCTGCAGTTGTTCGCTCGCCATAACACATTTGTACGCCGCAAGTGTGAAATATCGATGACGTCTCTCTCTACCATATGTCTCCATGAGATCTACAGTGCCCAAGTCACCGAGATGAACAGGCGGTCTGCTGTTGGATGCCCGCGTGAGTAAAAGTTCGATCGTGCGCCTGTCAAAATTGCCGAGAGAAGCACATATTTCCTAGAGCCGAAGAATTAGGTCATATACTCAAGGAATATTTTCCCAGGTTACATTAAGCGTCAAGCCAGAGGGTCCAGCTTCTTCAAGTAAATTTGACACTTGCTTGTGGATCGTGAGATTCGCTTTAACTTTGTTGTGACCAACTACAGTTCTAGTTCATCACCAGGGTTGGCAATATACTCTTATAGGTGAAACAGACCTGAAACGTCCTCGGCAAGACTTGTGTCTCTTTCGTCCTCATCTACATCCTGCGGCACAACTACGGAACCCTCTGGAAGCTGGTTGTCTGACGTTACGAGACGTATACATTTGATCCTGCGATCCTGCGTTTTGCTGCTTGGAACCAAAACGCGCTCGATGACGCCTTGATGGATCAACTCGCGCAGCCTGGTCTGGAAAAAGCGCCGATCCGTCTTAGTGGGATGCACGAATCCCTGAAATATGATGAAGGAACAGAAACGGGATAGCATGAAGGGATCACTTACGATCGTCATAAGCAAATTGTTGGACTGGTGTATGTGATTTCTGGATGCTTTGAGTAACTTGATGATCCGATTTTTAACAAGCGGAAGGCTGGAGAGATGCCTAGAGTCGATTGGTTCAAAGAGAATTTGTGATGGATCGTCTTGACCAGTAACTTCGTCAATTATGTCGCATGGCTTGACACGTTTGCCAGTAGCGATGGCTTCGCCATTTCGTGTTTCTTCCTGAATCTGCTGCCAAAGGGGACTCCGTTCGACGAAATATTTGTGGATACATGTGTGGTTCCCAACTCCGCCGCGGCGTGCTTTGATACTGCAAAAAGCTTAGGACTACGACTAAACGAAGGAAGGAAAGCATACATAAGGCTGAGTTCAACCAGTTGTTTAATGAGATAAAAACATGTCTTTTGGTCATAATTTGTCTTTCGGCCAAGCTCGACGGTTGTGATGCCGTCTTCTCGGCCCCGAGTGATCAGCTGAAGAGCACTGTACACCATAGGACTGAGCTTAGGGGACTGCGAGCAGGTCAGACGGACTTGGCTGTGGTTGATATGCGCACGTACCCTGGTATGGGAACCTGTGATTGCAGCGAAGGAGGTTTCGGGGTCAACTGCTATGCGTAGGCTGTCGCCATATTCGCGCTTCAAGTCTTCCAAGCGCTTATGTCGAGCGTCCTCGACGAGATCCAAGGAAGGAGGCACTCCCTCGGTAAGCTCCTCACCCTTTGCTGCGGCCTTGCGCTTGGCACTCATCTGGGGAGCGATGTATACCTCTGAGATCGAACCAGGAGGGAGGACACCAACTCGAACAGACGGTTGTTGTACTACGACCGACCATACGAAGGCACAGAATAGATCATCGAGGAGTTGGGAGTGGTCATGTTGGGAAGTGTAGAAGCCGGCAATAAAGTCTCTCAGGCGAGAAACATTGCAGCCTAGACGATGGAGATGTCAGCAGGTGGGACAACTTGAAGATGTGAGAAAATGTGGCTGAATGAAGTGTACCAAAGGGGGATTCGAACTCGACCTCCCGATGAGAGATAAGCGCTAGAAGACTCACCAAGGTCACCATCGAATGAGAGCTCACGTAGGCAATGATGCACAAGCTCGTCCATCTAAGTTATGTGTCCCTCGATGTAGACTCGTAGTGATAAGATTGATAAGCGCTGAGTAGATGCGTGACTCGTCCTGTCACGCCAATACGCTTCATTAATAGAACTAGATGATAACTCGCCACCACATAAGTAAACGAAAGCCTTGTCATAACCTCATTTCTGTAGCCTGAACAGTATCCAACGAACGCGCAGACAGCCGATCCTTCAACAAACAATCGATTTCCTCCGACTTGTACGGCCAAGATCATGGTGTGTTGCCCGTATATGCCCTGCATGCTATGCTATCTCACTCCTTCCAGACCGTCTGCACAGATTGCGGGGGCACAGTAATCGAATATGACCCTGCTGCAGGCAACGGATTCTGCGTAAAATGCGGGACCGTGGTGGAAGAGAACACTATCGTGTCTGAGGTCACCTTTGGCGAGACCTCTACCGGCGCGGCGATGGTTCAGGGGGCGTATGTTGGACAAGGCTCAAGTGAGTCGCGCCATGCAGTGATAGTGTTCCCATCTCTCACTCTTTGTCAGCCCACGCTCGTATGACCGGTCGTTTCGGGAAGAGGGGAAGCGTTGAATCTCGCGAACAGACAATTGCGAATGGTACGTGGTTGAAAAATGCTGAAGAACCTCCTACAATGACACATAAACAGCCAGTAGAAAGATTCAGAGCCTTGCTACAGCTCTTCATCTCTCCGAGGTCGTCGCACTTGCCGCAACACGTCTCTATACTCTTGCTGTGGAGCACAAATTCACAAAAGGACGAAGAAGCGTCAACGTAGCTGCAGTTTGTCTATATGTCGCATGCAGACAGAAGGAGACACGAAACTACATGCTCATCGACTTTTCCGACCTTTTGCAGGTGAATAGGGCTGTACATTGCAAATGTCCTTGTCCCGCTGATCGTCCTTCTAGGTAAATGTATTTGAGCTCGGCCATACCTATCTCCAGCTAGTGCAAACTCTCAATCTCAAACTTCCTCTCGTGGATCCATCACATTACATTTCCCGATTCGCTGCATTGCTTGAGTTCGGTGAAGAGACCCACAGGGTCGCCACTGATGCCGTTCGTCTTGTGCAACGCTTTGACAGGGACTGGGTCACCAAGGGACGACGTCCAGCCGGTATATGTGGTGCAGCACTTCTCCTCGCTGCCCGTATGAATAATTTCCGGAGATCAGTGGAGGAGATTGTACAGGTTGTCAAGATTGCAGACACTACATTGAAGAAACGTCTTGAAGAATTCAAGAAGACGCCCAGTGGAGCGCTGACGTTGGCAGACTTCAGAACGGTATGGTTGGATGAGGAGATGGATCCACCTGCATTTACGAAGGGAAGAGAACGGGAGGAAAGGGAAAAAGAGACAGCAGGGAATGGATCCAAGGAGGTTAGGATTAAGAAGCGGAAGGGAAAGCAGAAAACAATGGATTATTTGTCAGAGGAGGGAGCTGAGTCCCCATCTCAACAAATTGCGCCTCACCTGCCAGCGATAGATCCTGCACTTTTCAACCAAGGGATCCTTGTGGGCACGACAGCACCTCCATCCCTCTTCTTCCCTGAGGATGACGAAGAAACAACTTATGCTCATATCGATCCGGTCCTTCGGTTGAGCATCGAGGATGCACCAGCTCGGTCTGCTACGGGCATTGAAGAAACCGTCGACCAAGCTCTTGCGGAAGAAGTAGCAACGTTCTTGCAAAATTCGCAGGGCCTCATGCTCACCGAAGCGCTTGACGAAGCGGAGGAACGGCGTCATGCACACTTTGCTGAAGTCGATGAACTCAATGACCTTAACGAAGAGGAACTCGATCGCTTTCTTCTATCTGAGGAAGAGGTTAAAATCAAAGAACGTGTATGGGTAGAAATGAATCGCGAGTATTTGGAGGGCATTGCTTGTATGTTTACATTCTCCGCTATCGGGATGTCGTTCAAGGCGATTCCACAGTAAAAGCAGATCGGTTGGAAGAAGGCACACAGCACCCAAGAAGTCGCAAGGTTCGTCTCTCCCCCAGACTCTCTGTCTCTATTTCCGTCGATTTACCATTTGTGTCAACCTTTTCCAGCGACGAAAAACTATCACGAAGCCTCGCGATGAGTCTACACCGTCTGGGAGGACTGCTGCTGAATCAGTCCGCAACCTCCTCAAGAAAAACGCAAAATATAGCAAACGGATCAACTACGATGCTCTCAAAGATCTCTTCGTAGACGGCGGAAATCCGACCATTAATTTTGATGAGAAAGACGACCTGTATTTGATGGATGATAAAAGAGAGGAGAGTGTGATAGTAGAAGAGGGAGGTGGAGGAGTAGGAAGCCAGAAATCCTCTCGGTCGGCATCTCGGAAAGACTTTCCCCGCGCGGCACGTGACGATGGAGACGAAGATGAAAGCGAGAAGGGGGATAACGAAGATGGGTATGTTGGCTGGGATGAAGCATATGAGCAGGAAGTATAAAATTTTTATTGTGGCATTATAACCCCATCATTCATCTGCTGCCCTCCAAGGCTGCATACATAGGATCAAGTAGTAGGTCACCACCATGATTCCCAGTCCAAGAGATACATTACATGTGTAGAATAGTCATAAGTGTATTGTACTTGCGACTTTTTAGGACAAATTCAAGAATGATGGCGTCTAGGATATGCTGAGATGCGGAATGTTCTAATGTAACAGCGTAATGAGAACGAAACCCCACGGGAAGCGGCTATGGTGCTCCCTGAGATAGCTGGGGTTGCTTTGGTTCCCACATGGTCCTCAGTACGTCCGAAAACCCAGCCTTACCCAGCTTCGCATTTTGCTCGAACCTCTGCACGAGCCAAGTCTCCACTCTATCTGTCATAGCCCGCCACATTGCCATGCGTGCTTGTATTTCTGCGGTTTGGGTGAACATTGTCTGCTGAGGAGAAGTCGGGCTATATTGTATCCGCTCGTAACAAGATGCGAATTGAGACAAAGAGAGATTGACGGAGGTGATCGTTGCTCTTTGCGCTGCGGGATCGACGAACGATATCTCGCGTACGTAGGCATCTTCCGATCCACCAAACAACTAGAATGTTTGAAAAGAAATGCGGGTCAGACGACACCCAGTGAAAGAGATTGACATACCTTGACGATCCAAGCAGGCGTCTTCTGTTTACAACCCAACACACGTTCCGTCCGTATTATTCCAGTGGCTGGGTCGACTGAACGATCTATAACATCGACCGTCACGACGTGGGTGCAGTGTGGATTCGGGTATTTATGCCATATTCCAATGACGACGTGAGACCAGGGGTGGCTAAAGGAGCATTGCGCATCAGGGGGCGGCAGCGGTGAACTATCATTAGAATTTACGCACTCATACTTGAATGACTGGGAGAAGAAATGCATCGTCTCCAGACCGGGGACGAGCGGGGAAGCGAAGGAAATTGGTCGTGCGGAGCTGAGGCGCGGCGTGTGACGACGAGCGGACCGGCTCGTGATCCAGAAATTTGTGCCAATCTTTGTCATCCGATTGGCTACGGGACGAACCGTTCGGCAAGTCGCCACACAATTTCTTCCATTTGGCATTTTGTTCCCACGCCATAAGCATACAAATCTATTCTGTTGCTAACTTACTAGTACTAGTACTACGCCTCATCGCTTTCGTTGATCGGCCAGAAGCCGGAGCTCCATAAGACGTGACTTGAATTTCGGTCTGAAGACCCGCATCAGTGCTCACGAGACCCGCCCTAACTTTGCAGAAACCACTTACACCTCCAAGAGTTTCGCCTGCAGTTCCTCCTTCTCCCCCTGGAGCGATAATCGCTTGTCCGCATTGAGCTGCGTGCTGCAAAGATCGATGAGCAAGCATATTACGCATCCAAGCACTCTTGACCGATGATAAGAACGCGACGTACAACACATATCCACCTTGTCCATCAAATTGCAGGATCGTGGAATGATACTTCCATAAGGACGGTCGGTGAGAAACAGTCAGGAGCGTGATACCCAAGGCGGTCGCCTGTTCCATCATCTTGCCCTCCATTTCCGGCGGAACGAGCGAGGTGGCCTCATCAAGAATGGCGTACTGTGCCAATATTCAGTGTCCTTGGAAGGAGAGGCATTCAAAAATAAAGAAACTTGCTTTAGGCTTATGATAAAATAATCTTGCCCACGCAATTTTCTGCTGATCGCCGCCGCTTAAGGCTTCCCTCCACTCGTGGATGACGCCCCATCCACCCTCACGCTCCACAACGCCATCCATTCCTACCACGGCAAGAATAGCGAGTAGGCTGTCGTCCGAAACACCTCCTAAGCATTCCCGGTCAGTAGTGGTATGAAAAAAAGTCACGCGGAGACCCACGAGCTTTCATTTGCTCCTGTGAGTGTGGGTAAATCACCTGGTCACGGAGTGTACCCAACGAGAGATAGGGTCGCTGAGGGATTAAGATGAAATCTGATGCAGGTGGTTTCCGCACGATACCACCTATAACGACTGAGAAAGAAAATATCACAAGTATATGCTGAACGCACCATAAACGGGCCAAAGTCCACCGAGGATACGGAATAACGATGACTTCCCAGACCCTGAAGGAAACCAGAGTCAGGACCCTTTTGAATACGGCGGTGTGTAGTTACCATTTGGCCCAACAATGAGCAAATGTTCCTACATCCTGTGTAGTTACTAATTTATCATATAAAGTGAAACTGTTACCCCTGGTTTTACGCTGAATGTTAAACTCCTGAGTAGCACGTCCCCGTTGGGGGTCACAATCGGAACATTCTCGAACTCGATGTCATCGGCTTCAAAAATTTTCCCCCGCCCGCTTATAACTGTTTACAATGTGATAAGGTGGACCCACAGGTTATCCAAAAGACGCACTCTTGGTGTTCTCCCCTTCCAAGGCACTAGCTACAAGGCCTTTCTCAAATTTACCTTTGCGTACGTCCGACATGGTGTCGAGTAAGAGAGAAACACGCGCAGTGTAACCTGCAAGCTCGGCTAGATCCTTGTAAGAGTACATCACACGGCCCATCGCATCTGGTATCATGGATACCTATTGATTTACCAACCTGAAAAGAACACAAAGGGACACACCAGATGAGGACAGCAGGAGCCTCCGATTTGTGACGAAACCTGGGGGAAGAATTAGTTTGGAATAACTTGAGATCGATACTACGCTAACCTTCTGTGCGACTCCCAAAGTCAATATTCGAGAGACCAGGAAACTTGAAGAAAACCGGGATGGCACAAACTACAAGCTTCACTGGATTTAGTTAAACGCACACATGAAAGTGTAGCACCAACCCCAAAGCTTCCCCACAGCCATTTTACGATCCCTTCCTCGACACAACCATACCACCATCTCCGGACCATGACCTTCTCTTCGTGTCGCACAAGCATCATGTACTCTTTCTCTATGATTTCTTTCTCAGCATCTTCACCACCGAAAAATGCGACTTCTTCAGCAAACTCTGCCAAGCGAGAATGTGTGTGCCGCAGAGAACCGGCAAGGGCGGCAGATTGAGCGGTGTATGTTCCAAACGAAGGTGTCACTGCTCGTACTATACTTCGTGTCAACCTAGAAGCTAGTTTTCGACAAAAGCGAGCACGTACATAATGCAGAAGATGACTGTATTAAAATTGTAAGGAGCACGAGCCCCTCTGCACCGATGTTCTTGGATAGCTGGTAATTATAGAGGATGACATCAAGTGTGGGTTTGGCCAAATTGGCATAGATGGCTGCAAGATGCGCAGAGAAACGCTGAATGTCATGTGTAATCATTCTACGTGCTTGTCAATGCCCCGGAGTGGTAAATACTTTCATAAAACTTAACTGGTCAACGTTTTTAATCCGATCATCCAAGTTTGCTGAGTAAGAAAGTGAGAAAGTCGCGGTCACAAGTCATGACTCTCACTCACAGATCTTGTAATAAACCTTTGAATCGGGTGCCGCAGATTCCTCGTCCAGATATTGCTGGAGCACCTCGCGAGTTAGACGGGTTCGGTATGCAATGGCGAGCTTGTTCTGGACATAGCTCAACCAGCTGTTCGTCCAAGTTGCTGGGATTGCGACAAGGAGCCAGCGAATGATGTTAAAAAAGAACTCGAGCGACCTCCCTCTGACAAGCGATGCAACGATCCTTGAAATGGGTTGAACATAGATCAACGCTGGGTGACAGTAGTACTCACTTGCCATCGAGAGCGGCAACATATAAAGAAATTGCAGTCCTGAATACGAGCAAACTGGGGTGCATGATAAGGAGGAGAGCCTCCTTGGAGCGGATAGAAGGGATGACTATTCTGAGGATGACACCGAGGCGCCGATAAAACAGACCATCGACCTGCAATAGATGCGGAGTAGGTATAGTTTGAGATC
>JBBPUO010000042.1:16916-40370 GCA_038094755.1 Caloboletus firmus | reverse complement strand
AGTGCATGATAAGGAGGAGAGCCTCCTTGGAGCGGATAGAAGGGATGACTATTCTGAGGATGACACCGAGGCGCCGATAAAACAGACCATCGACCTGCAATAGATGCGGAGTAGGTATAGTTTGAGATCGCCAATAATTGCATGTCATTGAAGGGATGCTCACAGCAACCCGTGCAGGCTTTCCGTCCCTCGCAGGGACATTCTTGCTGTTCTTGGTGGGAGGTCGCGATGCCACGCCTTGATATGCAGCTAGGAGGACATACAGGACGAAGCCAGCAGTGAGGCCGCGTTGGACGAGTGGTCGGTGGGTTGCGTAGATGCGGGAAAAGTCGAGGATGTAGTTGTTCGAGAGGATGCCAAACATGGTTGGTTCGACACTAGTCTCCCCAAACCAGACCTACCAGAGTCCCAGACCGTCTGGTATGTATAAGTTGGAGACCAGAAGACAGTGCTTGCGCTCTGATCATACTGGTCATCATGACACATGTGATTTGACTACCGGTGAGTCCTTATCCGTCTTCCGATCTAGTAGTACTTGGTACTCGTCAATACCCATCATACCCGTCCATGCCTACTCATCAGCTCAATCATGTGTCAGGACCGGAAAACGGCGATACCGCGCCCTCGCTGCTCAAGGGCGTCATAGCAGTCGACTTGGATGATGTTTTGAGCAGCACCAACGAGCATCTCGCAGCATGTTTGTGACCGTTCCAAGTCCAACCATAGCTTTTCACAAGGGCTGGCACGAACAGGGCATAATGAGAAATACGGTTCCGACATTGGCCTGAACGACTTTTACTATTATTACTACTGGAAGGTACGCTCCTCACGTTGTTTGCCATGCGATCATCATCAGATCGTTTAGATGCTGTTCCTAGAATCCCTGCTGGGGCCCACCTGCCCAAACCCACAAGAAAGTCAGGGATTTCTACGCGACAAACTGGGTCTCATCAATCCCGCCGATCGAGGGTGCACGAGAGGGCACTGCTACCCTACGTCGTTTAGGTTATCGCCTCGTCATCATTACCGCACGCAACGAGCACACCCGTGATGCCAGCTGGGAATGGATACAACGATATTTCCCTGGTTGCTTTGAGGAAATAATATGCACGGGGCAATTTGCTCTTCAGCAAAGGTTAGAGGGTGTCCTGGGCGTAGATCAGGACAATGCAACCCCCAAGAAACTGACAAAGGCAGAAGTTTGCATCCGCATTGGAGCAAAATTATTGATCGACGACTCGTTAGAAAATGCGTTGGCCTGTGCCGAACATGTCTCACCCAGTGGTGTTGCGCCACCTGTGCTGCTCTTTGGAGAGTACCAATGGAACAAGAGGTTTTCTCTTCCTGAAGACGAGCATGATGACATGACCTACGAGAGGCGAGTGGAGCTCAGAAATGGAAGCACTGGTTTTCTGGTGGAAGACGCCCGACAGGGCGAGGAGGCTCTAGCACGGGCGAATGCGAAACGCTGGAATGCCGTGCAGCGGGCGAAGGACTGGAAAGCGGTGGTGAGCTATGTAGAGGCATCGGAGGTGTAGTAACCCCCTTTTGTGCGTATCAACACATCTGATCCGCATGTGCGTGAGTGTTTTTACCTCTCGTCATGCGGCTAATTGACTTGTCGTAGTTCTTCGACTTGATACCACGTACTTGCCGAACCTGATACACAGATACACACTAGATCGTATCCTTACCAATCTGGTACACATACCGTATGCCTTCCGTTTGTCGCTAGAGTGTAGATACTATACTGCAGGTTGTGGCCGGGGCGACCTCAACAGCGTCTTCCAAATAGATCTGTACGTGGAGATAATAAGATAACCACGTGCGTGGTCCGTCAGTCTGGCAATGTTTTGACACGCTCCCCAATTGCTACTCAGGCTACCCTCCCGAGCTCGATCATCATGTCCGTTCAAACTGTCAAACAGTTGCAGGAGCCGCCAAGTGCAGAACTCGCACACAACTCAGCTCTCGATGTCCTGAACAGGAGTTTCGCAAATTTTGTTCATTTTGATGACCTGCAGCGGATTTCGGATAACGCGCGCAACACCCAAGCCCAACTTGAGCAAGATGTTCGTGTCAAGTCAGCCGGTCTCTCTTCAACGCTCACCTCTCTACAGCTTATTGAATCGAAGAAAGAGATCGATATCTTGACGTCTAGCACACAAACAGAGGCTATTCTACGGCTCGACAAGGCGAAAGACCTTGCCTCGCTGCGCGACAGTTTGGAGGACGATCTTGCCTACCTGTCCCATGACTTGGTTTCTGCACTCAGTCCAACAGGAGATGACAATGACCCCACTTTGCTCGAAGACATAGAAACGATGCATCGCGCTTTAAAGGAACTCGAGTGTGTTCGGTCTTACGTTGCCGTCGTAGAACGCACCCTACAGCTCAGGTAAGAGATATGTGCCATATTCTATTCTCCTGCCTACTCATGTAAGCCGGAAGCGAGTGGGCTTTGTCGCAGATGCGCGATAGTAGCTCCCCGATAACGAGAGCAGCAACCTCGAAATACCAAGCTCTTCTAGCCTTCGTTAATGATGTGAGGCATTCATGCAACCTAGTGGAAGTCATGGGCAGTTCGCATGGCTCCCTCAACCTCATCTCATTTCTCGAGAGAATTTGTGACAAGACATGGGGTGACATGAAGGCAACTTTGTTTTCGTATGCCGTGTCCTCAGGTTTTCGTTGACTGTACCTGATAATCGCCGCCACAGAAAGCTGATATCCGCTTCCGAGAACCTCAAATGGCCAACAGCTGTTGATTACATTGCCGCGAGCAAGGAGGACCGTACAACTTTCGAATCTGCGGTCTCAGATTTGCTCATGCTGCAAGAAATGTACGCATCCCCGCTGAAATTTCTGTGTATTCCTACCTCACTATTGGTCCAAATGTAGCGGGGAGTCCTTCCACCCACCCCGAGAAAGCGAGAGCCTTTATCCACTACAGGGACTCGTCCAACCGGTAGCTTTGCGTTTCAAATATCACTTCGACTCCGAGCGAGAGACAAATCGCTTAGACAGGGTGTGTAAGCTCTGTTGTCCGCGCGAATGCTGCAGCCTATTCAAATCCATCTTTTCAGCCTGAGTGGTATTTTACGCACATCGTCAACGTTGTCCATGATCACAGACCATTCATGGAAGGTGTCATGCAAAGACTAATTTCCGGCTCCAAGTTCCAGGATGTCAATGCGTGGGTACGTGATATCATCTAATCCCGTCCCATGGAAACACCAACGCAGTCGCAGCACAATTATACAACCCTTCTCCTTCCCATACTTGAGCGAAAACTCAAGCGTTCAGTTCCCCTGCTACTAACTCGACCCGCCTTGCTAGCGCATACGGTGTATCAGTCATTGATATTTGATTCTAGCCTGCGCGACATGGGCTATGAGTTTGTCCCAGACAAGCGAGAGGCACACGACGGAAGAAGGGAAACCGAACAAGGAGGTATCAGCAAAGTGATCTTAGATCAAAAGGATTGGTTCAATGCTTGGCTGGAAGGAGAGAAAAAGTGTGGGTTCGATCTCCTATCCATTCAATTGAAATGGTGGGCTTACAGACAATGCAGTCGCGGATGATCAATACCACGAAATCATCAGTGCTTCCGACGCTTGGGTCATTGCTGATGATGATGGACATGAACATACACAGAACCATGGGTCCAGGGATACTGGCCTCAAGGCAACAACTTCTGCACGGAGAGTCAAGGCTCTTGTGGAGCAGGTGACTGGTGTGTCCTTGCTCATTTATACCAGCCATATCTTCTCACGCAGTGCAGACCGTTACTCGCCTCTGCCGTCTTTTCGACAGCGCACACAATTTCTTATTCACGTTCAACTCCCAATCCTAGAAGTATACCACTCTCGGATATCTTCATCCCTGGATGCGTTCGAGACGCTTTCCTCTGCTCTTGTCCGCGCGGTACCCGGCGCGTTGGGTGTAGATGGCCCTAAGACGGATGGGCGTAAACTGACAGGAGGTGTTGAAGGGAGTCAGCGCTTGTGCAAGGCTTTATTAAGCGCGAGGTACATAGAGAACGCTATGCGAAATTGGGGAGAGGAGGTGGTAAGCATGCCTACTTTTTCTTGATCATTGCCCGAAACAAGCTATGTCTAGTTTTTCCTGGAACTTTGGGCAGAGATCAACCATCGCGCGTCTCTCCGTACAACGGCGGGATCGCACATGTCTCTCCTTGAGTACGATGCACGGGCCGGTCATGGAGCAACGACTTCTGAAGGAACCATCTTTGAAGAACTTGTCACGCAATTTGGAAAGCTTTCCTCGCGAGCTGAGGATATGCTGGTGCAACAAATTTGCGGGGAATGTGAAGGCTCTCTAAAATCCCACTTCTCCGCCTTGGCGACGTGAGCATTTGAGGCATTCATGAGGCATGGGGGGATCGACCTCTTCGCTGACTTGTAATTTTGGTAGTCATATACAGGACCCAGACGACAGTACAGTGGGAGTCGCCGTCCCAAGTACCTTACTTCCGGCTGTTGCGCTTCTGTCATCTCATTTGGCCTTTTTACGGAGCACACTACCTGTCTCCGTCGTCACGAGACTTTACAGACGGACTGCATCACGAATTTCGGAGCATGTACTACAGCGGCAGGTCCTCTTCCGACCAGGCCTGACGCGTGGTTCAGCACGGAATGGACTGACACGCACCCAAGCGCGTGCCGTCCAAGCAGAATGCGAGCTATGGGCGGAAACCTCTCAGGTGGCAATGAATACGTCGCGCACCCGAATTGAAAAACCGTGGAGTCGGTTACTGGCAGCTGGACGTCTGCTCGGCGCAGATCTACAGAAACATGAAGGGTTACTCGACACGTTGTTCGGCGGGAAGACCGATGGATGGGAGGAGCTCCTTGAGGATGTGACAGGGCTAGGATCTGGGGGTCTGGGGATGGACGAGGTCAAGACTGTGTTGAGGCTGAGGGACGATTGTCGACGGTAATTAGATGGGTACTGCGGGGCCCCGGAGGCGTGTGCAATTGTGAGGAGGGGGTTACACGGCAGATCGCTATGTAAATTTATAGTGCAATAATAGGGTGGAACGTAGAGACGATAGAGCACCGCGTTTTCTAGTCCTTGGCGCCTATATTCATAAACTTTTGCCTCGTGTATTTCGTCCGTATCATATGTACAAAGTTAAGTTCACACTCAAGCTCAAGACAATTGTAGCCAAAAATCTCGATTTCATATCGCTCCAAGTTGCGGCCAGTAACGCCTCAACAGTCTAGAGTACAACGACACAGCAAAATATAAATGCGCTTGTGAAAGGAGCGGGAACGACAAAGAAATAGGAACTTGGTATCAACAAAAAGTGCTAGAAACTGCCACCCGCACGTGCGTCCGGGGGTATCATACTTTATAAACAATCCCATCGCTCATCATGAGCTCATCTGACTCTGTCATCATCTGGCAAATAGCGGTGGCTTCGGCGGTCCCAAATAGCGCATCCGTTGGCAGTCCGGCGTTCACCAACTCTACAAGCTCCACCAAGAAAATCTGCTCCTCATCCTGTAGGCGTGAGGCAAACAAGTTTGCCACTCTAGATCGGAACAACTGGAGTCTGCAATGGAAGAACGAATACGACGGGGAAAATTGTGATGGGTCAGTTGTGGTGTTTTGAGAGGAGACCATTCAACGTACCGCTCTGGTCGATGGCCGCCATCCCTAGCAGACTCTGCTGCGGTTACCGGAACCGTGACTATTCTTACGTCCTGATTGACATCTTGCCACATGAGGGTTTGGCTCCCTGGTCGATTTGGAACTTGTCCGGCATTAGGTTGTTGCTCCGGCATATCCACGCGTTCGGCTGCTTCAGGTTGCTCGTCATCACCGTCATCGTCATCACTATCCTCATCCGAGCTATCCTGCGAGCCATCCTCGCCCTTGCCGGCGGTGGCACCGCCGTGGTTAAGTTTGCGCTTTTTTCTCTTTTGTCGGGGTCGCCTCGCGACCTCCTTGTAGAGAGCATACCGCATTATCTCCTCAGCTACTCTTGCATCGTCCTGTTCAACTTTGGCCGAGAGTCGGGCTTTCGCATGAGCAGTGGACAGACGGATCAGCGTCTCCAGTGTACGCGCGGTCAACGGTGCGGTCTACGCATTATATCTCAGTCGACTGAGAAATAGACAAAATGATGTTTACCTTCTTCTTATTCGCCTGACTCTCCTCCTCGTTGCGGAGATTAGCATACACGTTCACAATATGATTGGCCGCCCCGTTCGTGAGCACAGGCGCTGGCCTGCTCTTCGCATACTGGATGTACTTCTTCACGAAATTGATGGTAAGCACCTCTACTTTTATTTGCTTGCCTCTCCGAGTGCGGGACTTTGCCGCAGTGAAACCGACATGAAGGAGTGGGTCATACTTTTCGAACGGAGTAGATTCTCCATCAGTGTCCTGTTCGATTGGAGCGACACCGGGTCCGTCAATGGCCAACGGCTGAGTGAGATTGTCATGTACAGGCGTCCCTTCTTCAATCCCAGGAGGGAGGAACCGATGCAGCCGAAGAACATGGTCTGCGATTCTACGGTCGCGCTCTTCATCGATGTCATCAGTAACAATGAAGAGAAGATCGAAACGTGAGAGAAGGGAGTCGGGGAGAGCGATGTTTTTATGTGGATCTTTATGAATATCGTACTGCACAAGGGCATCAAAGCGTTGTCGGTGAAATTTCTGACGACGACTTACTTGTCCGTATATTGGGTTAGCAGCTGCGACGACACTACATCGAGCATTTAAACTTGTGTGGATGCCTGCCTTGGCGATAGTGACCGTCTGTTGTTCCATGACTTCGTGTATTGCAACACGGTCAATATCTGACATCTTGTCAAATTCGTCGATGCAGACTACGCCACGATCGGCGAGGACCATTGCGCCTGCTTCAAGGCGACGTTCGCCTGTATCTCGATCAGTGGTAACAGCAGCGGTCAAACCGACGCCGGAGCTCCCTCGACCAGTTGTAGCAATCGCAAGCGGTGCTGTGCCAAGGACAAATCGTAGCAACTGTGATTTTGCGGTCGAGGGGTCACCGACCATGAGTAAATTGATGTCGCCACGGATGTGCGTGCCATTCGGGAGGTTCTTCTCCGCGCCACCGAGGAGGAGGAGTAGAATGGCCTCTTTGATTTTGTCGTGCCCAAATATTGAAGGGGCAAGTGACTGTGAAAGTAGGTGGAAAATGTCGCGCCGTTTGGCAAGTTGGTTGATTTGCCGGATGTCGGTATCGGTTAGTGGAGTCTGAGCAATTCCACCTCCTATCTTCGAGGAGAGGAGGTTGATATTATTTGCGAGGATAAGAGATCTTCCAAGGGCATCTGAGTAACTACATCGGGCACGAATATAAACCAATGCTCACTTGAAGGCGCCATTTGAGCCACCCCCCACGCTTCGGTAAAAGCCAACTAATTGAACACGATCGCCGGGCTTACACTTGTCAACAAGGTCATCGTCAAGAATGATGTCCGTGCTCCGCGGTAACTGTCCTGGAGGGGCACGTTCGGGCATCTCCTGAATGCTGATCCGCTGGTGATCCCGAAACACGCAATGGCCGTACTCCATTTGCAAAGGACGGCCGTCGTCATCTTGTTGTGGAGTTACGGTGGAAGTCGGGGGGAGATTGGAAGTGGAAGTTGTGGCATCGCGGTACTCGCGCGAATGAAATAGTTTTGTGTCAGGACAATAATGAACTGACTTTAACATTTTGGGCCGGACAAGGGAACAACGAGTAATGATGCCCTCCAGTGATATCATCTTTCCGAGGTGTTCGGCTCTGAGGGTCCGTGGGCTGACATGGTGATCACCAAACGATCCACTGAAGCCTACACGATAGCTCTTCCCTTCGAGCTCGTGTTTTTCGGTGTCGTGAATTTGTGCGACAATATTCACCAGAGCATCGTCGAAGGCTGGGAGAAAGTCGACGGGCTGTTTAAGAAGGCCGTCCGCGTATTCTCTGTTGTAGTCGCGAAGATCATCGATGTTGACAATGAGACGCGTTTGTTCCGAGCGTAGCAAGCGAGCGACTTCGTCACGATAATTATAAACGGGAGTGTCTGAAATGAGGAACTCTTCGAAGACACGAGTCCTGTCGCGCATCAGATCATCCTGAGGAACAGGTTCGTCAAGCATCGACATGGCGGTCACTGTGTAAGCCTGACGAGACGCGTAGGAACGCGCATATTGACGCGGGAAAGCCTGCCCTAATCTTCATGCACAAAGTCACTGCGACTAGCAGAGAGGGTGACGCATTGCAACAGGCTGGGTCTTGAAGCCCTAGTTAGAGCAACTCGGAGGATGTCGAGCGAATAGCTGTCCAATTGACCGTATCTAATGTTTCGACGCATCGGTATCACCCAGGCCTGACACTGAGTCGCTGAGCTGACCCCCTGGGGCCGCACTCAATAGGAAGCGATCAAAGAAATTCGATTCTTGGTGGAAGCGGAAAATTGCCTGTAGTAAGAAAAATATGGTATTGGGAATACAGATTCCGAGCGGAAGCTACAGGCTGATGTATATAGATGCATCCGGGTACTGGCCAATTCCCCAGTGGGAAAGCGCCAGGAGAACAAAAAAAAAGAGCGCGATACAGACATAGACCGATAGGTTGTGCATAGGTCAAGAAAGAAGTTGGTGAAGAAGGGCAGCACTTGATGGGATCAACCGTGCGTGACGGCGCGATCGTATATGAACTGGTGATGCCCCGATTTTGGGTATACAGACGTCGAAAGAAGAGCGTAGCTGCTTCGAACACATGCAAGTTAATACGATAGGGAGTCCTGGAACATAACCGGAGACAAAGCTTACAAGGGACAAGATTCGTTGATCATTGTCTACCAGTCAGGAGGACCCCCACCCCCACCCCCACCGAATTGGTCTGCCACAGGACCCTAAACAGTACATGTTCAGAAAGGCCGCATTCTAGCCGGTTGAAAGATGGAGTAATACCTTGGGGTCCCGAGCAACGGGGTTGGCTGCCATCTGGAACGGGGCAATCAGTTCAGCCATAGGTAAGAGATGGGGGAGCGTACTGGCAGAGCGAGTGAAACTTGGACGAGACAGGCCAAGAGGAGGGTTAGGTAGCACTTTGTGGCGACCATGATGAAGCTGAGGACCCGATTGTGCAGGGAAACGGCGCGAAGAACATGCTTTTATCCGGATCCTGGGGATGACGGATATGAGAAAACGATATGCCGTCGTGGTCACTAGGCCATTCAGGAACCAGCTGTTTTCTTCGGCCGCCGCGCTTTTTTTTCATTCAAGGGAAATACAGGCACGAGCCATGCACACCTCGGCTTCACGAAGCACCATCGATCTTGGATCCCAACCAAATCATGTCTTCTCGGGCGGTTGCGGATGCTCAACGCACCCCGAAACTCCGGCCGTATGACCCAGCCTTGCTTATCTCCCCCAGACATCGGATCCATCACGCATGTCCACCACCACCACCACCACTCGGGTAGTTGGGATACGTGTGAGTTGCTCTTTGCAACCCGGAAAAGAATGCGGACCGCCTTACCTGCCCAATGGGGTATGGCGTGGCAAAGAGTTCCGATAGCCACATTCCCCATCTGACGGCCAATATTCATGTGCCTTGCACCCAAAATACCGGACGAAAAAAAAACTCTCGATCTTCCACGACTGAATGAATGAAAACCGGCAGATGGGACCAAGCCCAAATCGAGCTTGCTGGACCTGATCAAATTAATTTTTCAGCTGAGTACACTTGCATCTTTCTCACCGGTCCGCCTCCGCGAGTTCGGAAAAGCTTGTGATAAGTACCACGGGACACAACGATTACTCACCCTCCGGAGCACCTCTTTGGTGCCGTCTATACTTATTATTAATGATGAACAGCAAGGTCGTTGTGTCTTGCGAACAGAATATGTGTCGCGATTAAACCGACTATAGACATTATAGAAACAAAACTCAGTCCTGCACGAAGCTGTCAGCTCATATGCTCGTTCCGACACCATCCAACTCACCCATAACTTGATCAAACCGTCCCACGATGCTGTGACTACTTTCGACTGCATACCAACCATCAGTGCCTGCTCTGTACCCGCCAGATGCCGCAATAGTGATATCACTCACGGTTTCATGCGGCAGCCACTCGTGGGCAATCACCACTTTAGTGTGCGCCTTAAGACGTGACTTGATTCGACCACTTTTCCAATCCCAAAACACCACGTTTCCCTCGCTGTCTCCGCTACTGATCCACTTTCCATCCGGGGAAAACCCCACCTGGCAGGCATATCCCGCGACGGAATGTCCCGCGAACCTTTTCTTCCTGTTCTGACGGAAATTATCCGTGCTGTACACGAGAATCTGGTTGTCCAGTGACTGCGCAGCAAAGTACTTTTCTATATTCACAAAGAGTACGAATATGTCAGACAACGAGAAAGCCGTGCTAACAAGAAGAACGTGATACGAACTCGAGGGATGTAGAGTGACGGCCGGCATAGAATGCATGTGGGGTTCCGCAATGTACTTGATCACGACGGGAATATCATAGTCCCACGCCCGGATAGTTTTATCGTCCGAGGTAGTGACAAATCGTCGATTTTCGTCGACAAACGTGATCGTGTTCACGGGCCCTAAGTGCTGGTCGTACTCCTGCGTGATCTCGCCTGAATTCATATCATACTGGTAACAACTTGTCAGTTCCCTCTACGAGGAATGGAGCTGAACACAAGGGCGTACCTGAATAATCTTTTTGTCCGACATACCAGCGAGAAAGGTATGCTGTTTATCATCGTCGGGGTGGAAGCGGACGACGTAGGGGGTCTTGCCGTTGCTGAACCGCTTGAGACACTGACCAGTCTCGGTATCCCATAGTTTCATTTGACGATCATAACCACAGGACAGGAACTTGCTACCGTCATTTGAAAAGGTGACATCCTTGACAGCTTGAATGTGACCGTGGAAAGTCCTGAGACAGTTTCCATGGGTATATACGTCCCAAAGCTATGAATACAGGCAAATGTCAAGAACGAGCGCACGAAGAAAGAAGGATCCGCGACGTGCCTTGATCTTGGTGTCCATCGATCCACTGAGCAAAAGGTGACCTGTGTGAGGGAAGAGACGAATGACGGACACGCCCTGTGTGTGGCCGGTCCACGTATGGATGCACGCCTTTGGGATAAATGTTTCTTGGGAGCCAGCCTCGGCGGAGAGATGTGGCGCGTCCGCGAAGGGGGGGTGCATGTAGGTCCTGCCCTGGTAATCGGTCATAGACTTGCCATGGAACACGGAGGTCTCCTGGCCAACACCACCGCGCTTGGGTTTTGCTTTCTTCTTGACAACTAGGGGCTCTGGCTCCTCGTCTTGTTCGGGTTGCTCGCCGGCCTCTTCCTCTTCGACACCATCCAAGAAGCCGGCCTGCTCCTCGCCCTCCCATGCAGCCCATGGACCGAGATAAGCTCCTTCGCCGTCGACGATGTCCAAATCGCCCTTGTTCTTTCTTTTGCGTTTAAGGTCCTTCTTCTGGGCGTTGGTAGGCCGCATGGAGCCCACGGTAGCGAAGCCATTCTGGTGGGCGCTATCGAGGGAGCCAAGGATGGAGGGCGCGTTGGGATCGATGGAAGGATTGACGGAGTAACCGAGGATGGAGTGGGTGAGATGCTGTGCCTTGAAGGCATGGTCGGACATAGCCTGTTCCTCAACGTGGCCGGCAAGCGCGTTTTGGTTGAGGAAACGATTCCGATCAGCGAATGGATTTTCGGGGCCTTGGAGGGGCAGGACCATGTCGTGATAGGGTATGTTGACGTTCATCTGTGTGTCCGTTGGACGTGTGACGAGGGAGGTGTGGCTGAGGGGGTCCTGGGGGAGGAGGATGAGCACGGGTGGAGGGACAAGGAGTCGGACGTACTTGTTGGAGGACATGCGGCGCGGGATTAGTGGAGACGGGGCGTGGATGGAGGGTGCGTATTTTTTTTGATGCGGGGATGTTGGCGATGCCAAAGGCGTCTTGGGCGATGTTGTCGTCGTCGTTGTCGTCGTCCGAGGTGTAGGCGTGGAGGAGGGACATGATGGCGATGGCGAGGACGGAGAGTTATGTAATCATCGACCTCCTAGGGTGCTTATATGAACTCGTTCAATCTACGAAGCTCGCCCCCAACAAAGTCGTATCTAACTCGCCCTTCATGTCCGAACGCGCCGTTGGTCGTCCATGGACTGCCCGCGAAGATCAGCTCCTTGCCAACGCTGTCGCCGTGCACGGCCAGGTCGACAACTGGAAGGCCGTCGCTTTATCGGTCCCGGGCAGGACTAATAAGGCGTGCAGGAAGGCAAGCTGTTCCGCATCTCTCTTCCAGTCCGTCGATCTCTCACATATCGACTCTCCCTAGCGGTGGCTTCATTCCCTATCGCCGAGCGTGAAGAAAACTGCCTGGACCAAAGAAGAAGATAATCTCCTTTTGGAGCTCTATAAGATCCATTCCGCGAAATGGGCCGTCATCGCCAGGAACATCCCTGGCCGTACCGACGACGCGTGCTCAAAGCGTTATCGTGAGGCCCTCGATCCTTCTCTCAAGAAAGACGACTGGACCCCCGACGAGGACGAAAAACTCATCACCGCCCACAACCGTTTGGGTGGCAAATGGGGCCGTGTCGGCCAAGACCTCCAGCGTAGTGGCTTAGCCTGCCGTAACAGGTAACACTCTCCTCCTCCCTTCCCCCCCGTGTTCCCTCGTTGCTCACCACCCCCTGCTAGGTGGAGGTTGCTCGAGCGAAAACGAGTGACCGCTTCCCTGAGCGATCACGGCCTAGCCTCCTCAAAATTTGCTTCCGAGGCGTCGCCTCCCCAACTTTGCTCTTCTTCTGACTATTCCAACCCTTCCGTCTGGCCGTCACTTGCAATGATCGAGCCCCCACCCTATTGGGACGACTCATTGTCACAGGTTGACGCACCTTTATCCGCTCCACCGTCCAGCCACGCCGCGTCCCGCAATAGTGTTGATGTCCTAGGCGATCCAGCACCACCAGTACAGCATGCACAGCTCATCCCGCAATTGGTCGACTATCCTGCTCCATTTCATTACTCCTCCTCGTCACTCAGCTCAGCCTTGTCGTCTCCACAGCACGCAATTCGGTATGAAAAAGACGCCGAGGCAATGGCTTCTAATGGACGCCAATCGCCAGTGCTTCCAACTGCCTCCGTCCCGCCGGACAACGCTTCAACAGTTGTGTTCGCTCCATTCGATTACGAATCTTCTTCATCAACTTGTGCAGTCTCCGTCAGCTCCACATCGCCAACCCCCCAGGCCACCTACACTAAGGACATGCCGCAAAGCAACATATACGATTGTCCGCATCAATTTCATCAGCTCCAACGGAGTGTGCCGCACACGGCCATTCCGGTTCACACCTCTTCCGCTCATCCTGTGCAGGTCGATCATTACACGGCATCTGTTGGACACGAGGATTGTAGCCTCTCGCAGGCTGCATTGACAACTCGACACCAACCGACACCACATAGCAGCTCTCTTCGGGCTCCAAGCTCCGCCGGTTCCTATTTTGCAACCTCACAGCTCCCTGAGCAGCAGGCGAGCCACATGTCATCATCGATGACTTCAGCTTCGCTTCTCGACAAATCCGACACGTACTATCACGCGTCTCCAGAACCACAGCTTGACGTCAATGCTCAGCACACTCTCCTTCCTGCTCCTGATCCGCTTTCTCTCCCCGAACCACATCCTGGCTATCATTATGTTCATCAGCGTGACTCATCTCGTGCACGAGTTGTGGAGACCATGCATGGCCAAGAGCAGCATGGCGAATATCACCACATCCACGTGCAGCCAGAACAGAGCCGCCACAGTCACCAACCGTCGAGGCCACCAACCAATTCCTTGTCCGAAACCCGACACACTCTGCGGCAACCTGAGCGCCGCAATGTGAACACATCTGCCCAACCAGAAGCAGGCACTGACCACTACTATACCTCCAATCCTTTACATTCATCACAACTAGTCCAACGCTCGACTGCTTCCCCTCGTTCCATAGGAATGCCGTACTCGAAGCGACCGTCATCAGACCGCTCGTCGACCGACTCTGATGACCATCGCCCTCACTCATTTCACCCCATCCCAAGGCAAAAAATCGGCGCGGCCGTTTCTAGGAAACGACCCGACACACAGGTGCCGTTGCGTTTGTCGTCGGATTTGCAAGCGACCCCCGAGTAAGTTCCTGTGAATCCAAGAGATCTTCAGTGTTTCTCATGCACCACAGTCCTTCCATCAAACCTTATGCTTGTGGCCACGAGAGTTGCTGGCCTTCCAATGCAGCGTCGAGTCGTGCCTGTTATTGCACCTCGCGTGGCCTTTCGGATCACAACAAAACCGCACACCCGGAAGACTCAGGAGGGGACAGGCCTTATCGGTGTGGCCTGGAGGGATGTGGTAAATCTTGGAAGGTGTGCACAGACCCTTTATCACGCACTCATTTCGGTTGACGTATGCATCAGAGCATTAATGGACTGCAGTACCATCTTCAGATGTGAGCATGATTGTTGCTATGTGGGCATTGTCTGACAGTACTACTATTTGTCCCAGTTCAAAGGCGCATTTCCAACATGCCATTACTTCTAGCTTTGTCTCCACCTATATAAGTGGTCTCGCAGTCCCTGGCACATCTGTGGAAGCATCCACTGTAACGTCGAGTGAAGGGGAAGACAGGACAAGGAAGCAGTACAAATGCCCTCATGAAAACTGTCCTAATCAGTATAAACAACTGAGTGGCCTACGTTATCATCTGGCCCATGTAAGTACAAGTGTCAGTAACGGGTACAACGCTCAGTTAGCTTTTTTCTTTCCCAGGGCCATCCAGTAGACCTTCCCAAACAACTTGATCTCGTTCCTCCTGCTTTAAGCCGCAAGTTAGCGGAGAAGAAGCGCGTTCAAGCATCTGCTCCATCCGAGCGTCAGACAGGCAACAACTCGGAGTTATCTACGCAGAGTCCTTTCAACACCTAGAATCCGCGCCACCACGATGCTACTCAAAATGATTAAATGATTTCTTGTTTATCGTATAAATGGTCAGTTATTTAGTTCCCTGGTTCAATATGTATACGTAGGCAAGCCATAACCTATTCTATTCGTCATATCACATACTCAATCCGTGTCGTAATTTACATGTACTTATTGATATCTTTAACGGTGGATATGATATCTCTTCCGCCGAGTCTTTATATGCATTCTATGCGCTAGAAGAAGAGCTCGAAGGTAAACTTTGAAACTCCAATAACTTCAAGTAGATTGATCCGACGACGAACACTGTCCTAAGATCCTCCCCAGGGACTGGAGTTTCATTGTCTACCACTACCTGTAGCAAATTGGCTGGTACTATGCCTTGATTAGCAAAAGTTCCATCGGAGGTGAGAGCAGACGTACAGATCTCTCATCGTTGGATCGGACATGAGCTCCTCCATTGAAGGCATTTGTCCGTTCTGTACACGATTCATCTGATGGCGAATAGATGTGAGTCATCCAGAAGCAGAAGACGAAGGCAAGTGTACCATGTTTGCCACGGCTGGATTGGACATGAGTCTTTCCAGACCACCGTTGGCCATCAATTGTTGTGCCATTTGCATCATCATCGGATTGTTCATCATGCCTGCCAAGTTGGGCATGCCTCCCCCTCCGCCGAACATATCCGCCAGACCAGCCAAGTTTGGCGTTGCATCCGAACGAGCGGAGTTCGGGGGCGGAGATGATGAACGAAGCTGATCCTCGGGCATGAGTGGGGGAGGGTCATCATCCTTGTCCTCGGGAAGCAAGCGGTCTTTTGCGTTCTTGAGGCCTGATTTGAGGTTTTCGTTTGTCGGATCCAGTTTGGTGCCCCTGTTAAACGCGGCTGCAGCGGATTTGTAGTCGCCCAAACTGTAATGTGCATGACTGAAAATGTGAGTGAGCGGTTCATGTCGGATGCCACGGAGCGAAGGGGGTACCCAAGGCGAGAATAAGCTTTGACGAAGGAGGGATCGACTTCGATGGCCCTCTCTGCGTCTTTGACTGCGGAGGTATGGTCTCCATTGCTAGAGTAGGCGGCGGCGCGGTTAGAGAAATAGACGGCATTGTCGGGATCGATGGCGATTGCCTTGGAGTACGACTCAATTGCCGCATTATACTTTTTGGCGGACATTTGAGTGTTTCCGGTCTGCTTGTGTTTCTCTGCTTTCTTCTTGTCCTCTGCGGAAGGAGTTTTGGGTGGTGCAGAGGTAGATGGTGGTGACGGCGATGCAGAGGGCGGTGATCCGATTTTGTCTTTCGCCTTGAGGAAAGCCTCGAATATGGTCTGCAGCTTTGTTGGTTTGATGCTGAGTTGCTTACGCTGGGTGTCGTTGGAGGGATCTACACCAAAGGCCTCGCCGACGCATTGGACTGGAAAGGGTGAATCGGAGGGCAAGATGTAAGGGAACCGGGAAACGCACTCGCGATCTCGAGACTCTCTTTGTCGTCCTCTTTGACGGTGCCGTCCTGTATGGATTCATTGAGGAAATCGACAAAGGAAAGGACGAGTTGTTGTTTCTTCAAGTCTGCCATCGTCGCTGATGCTGGTCAATGCTCAATCTGCAAAGCAAACAGCCAACAACAAAACTTGTAAAGTCTGCTCAGACGCGCCGACGACGACGACGACAACGAGTTCAACATGTTTTTCTGTGGTATTTCTGGTGAACCTCCGCAGGACCCCGTCGTGTCTGCAAAGTCGGGCCATGTCTACGAGCGTCGTCTCATCCTCAAGTACATCAATGACAATGGCACTGACCCCCTCACCGGCGAAAAGCTTGAGGAATCCGACCTCCTCTCAATCAAAGCTAGTCCGTGTTCCCATTCTCGACCCCTTCATTAGGTGCGCTGATACCGTCCTAGACCCCAAGGCTGCGCCCCCGAGACCGCCAACCGCGACCTCCATCCCCGCTCTCCTCCATACTCTTCAAAATGAATGGGACGCCCTCGTCTTGGAGACCTTCGCGCTAAAACAACAGTACAATAACACCAGGCAAGAACTGAGCTATGCCCTCTACGCACAAGATGCAGCTAGCCGCGTCGTTGCTCGTCTCGTTCGAGAACGCGACGCCGCCAGAGAGTACGTCCTGCGTTCTTATTCCTGCGCTCTTGTTCTAACGGATAGGCACGCAGGGCCCTGGTCAACGTCCAGGCTAGCATGGGCATACCGTCCGCACCAAGCAACGGTGCAGATGTCGAAATGACTGAGGAGGCTTCCCTGGCCACTCTACCAAAGCACGTCATCGACCAAATTGACGAGACCCAGCAGAGCCTGTCTGCCACGCGTAAGAAGCGCAAGGCACCCGCTGGACATACTACCCTTGCAGAGGTCAAAACGTTCGCGGCGAAACAAACCATTCGCTCCCTTCACTCGGCCTCTCCTACCGGCATTAATTCAATTGCCATCTCACGCGTAAACTCCTCTCAGTTTTTGACCGGTGGCAACGACAAAATCGTGCAACTCTATGACAGGAGCACAGACAAAGTGCTTGCATCTCTTAAGGGACACACGAAGAAAGTCAATCACGTCGCTTTCCGGGAACGAGATGGCGAACCCACTTTGCTGTTGTCCGCTGGTGCTGATAAGATTGCCAAAATCTGGTCGCATGACGGTGCTTCCGGTGAATACCTGCCCAAAGCCACGATCAAGACGCACAAAAACGACTTGACTGGCCTAGTCGTTCATCCCACATCTACGCTAGTTGCGTACTCGTCCCTCGACAAAACATACTCCCTGCATGAGCTCTCCAACTTCTCTCAGGTGTATCACTCTGCTCCTGCAGACGAACCCATTAGTTCGCTTGCCATTCATCCGGACGGTGCACTGCTTGCACTTGGGACGCCTTCATCAAAGATTCAAATATCTGACGTTCGCTCGGGTACCCTGGCTGCTACCATTTCGCCTGAGGGTACACCGTTCTCGGTTCATACCTTGTCGTTCTCCGAAAACGGGTATCACCTTCTAGCACCCGATAGCCTGTCCTCTGTGGCTATCTGGGACCTCAGGAAAATGACGGCCGCGCATTCCATACCGCTTGGTGACGCGTTCAAGATCAACAAAGTCATTTACGATTATAGCGCCAATTTCTTTGGCGTCGCTGGCAGTGAGGGCATCCGTCTGTTTGCACACAAAACCTGGGAAGAACTGGTTCGCTTTGAGGAGACAAGTGATGTGACAGATATTGTGTTTGGCAATCAAGGGAGGGAGCTTTGGGCTACCAGTGGGAGGGAGGTCAGGATTTGGGGTGTTCCTGAGTAGTTTACGTTGATTATTCTCACAGCTGTTACTCAAAATATTGTCTGGCGCGTGTCACAATCGTTATATACTAATACCACTTGGCGTTGTTCAAGACAAACCACGAAGTGCAGTTGACGGATCGAAAACATTTCGGACAATGGGCTTTCTCAACCCTGCACCTGCATGTCAGACTTGGGGAAGGGGTAGTTGTGATTCATACGTTGACGTAACTATTTGGTACATACAATGCGTAACCTTGATGAAACGGTTCCCCAAGCTTAAAACCCGAAAGAAAATAATATAATGCGAAGTAATGCAAAAGTGTGTTGGATAGGTTGGAAAGAATGGTGGAGCAGTCGGAGCATAAGGGCCAAGGCGACAAGAAGAAAATGTGAAGTCGCGGCCGCCAATCGTAAAGAAAGGTTTAGGGGCAAGGCGTGCAAAATGTACAGTATATGGGTACAACATACTGATTTTTCAATCTGCTGCGAGTGGTCACCATTTCGGTGGGCCAAAAGTTTGTCCAGGAGGCATTACATTGAGTGGTGTGCCAAGAGCGTCTGCGGTGTTCTGCCAGACCGTGTTGCCCCACCAGTTCAAGGTGACGCCACCCTTGGGCAGTTGCAGGAAAAGGAAGATAAAGAGCAGGCCAATCGCGACTCCGGCGTCGAGGCCTGCGGCTAGGATGTAATTGTAGCGCATCCACCACCGGAAATGGTAGCGGCGTATGAACCACTGGAAGATAAAGCCCACCAGCAACCACGAGGCGTAGTTTATGCCCGTCGCGGGGGGCATGAAATTAATGCCGGCAAAAAGTACGGGAATGTTGATGTAACGCCAGTAGGAGAGAGGGAATCGGCGCGCGAGGTAGTAGAAAGGAATGGGAAGGATGGCGCCAAGGAAAAAGAACCACAAGATTGGGCTATACATTGCCCCCGGGCTGAAGACTCTCTGCGGTCCAATACCTCCCCATAGCAGCGAGGAGGTAGCAAATACGTTCGTCGCGGGACATGTAAAGAACTGAGGTTGGTGGGGTTGACAGAAATCCACGATGTTTACAAACATCCAGTCCTGCACGAGAATGACCACGATGCAGCTAATGAAAGCAGCGACCACCTGAGCGAGGAACATAAGGCGAGGAGGAATCTTCATGTAGTGAGCAAGCTTCAGGTTACCGGAGAACCCAACCGCTTGGGTCGTACCGGTAAAAGCAACGGCTTTGAAAATCATCACGGCCACGGGTTTTCCCGGAAGCATATAGCCGACAACGAGTTCGTACATAACGGATAGGCTGACTTGTTGATTTGTGATCGCCTGGATCATGCCAACAGGAACGGACATGAGCGCAGCGAGGAACAGCGCAATGCAAACTGCCCAAATGGGAAATTCGGTGGGATAGACCTCAACTGTGACGAATAGAAGGATCATCATTGTGATTCCCAATAATGCATACCACCAATGCGGAACTTCAGCATATGCTTGCATAAGGCGTGAGTGGACATCACGCTCGTCCGCCAAATTGCTCCTGAAGCGTTTGATAATATCGCGACGGTACCACACTAAGAATGACGTTCAGACAAGAGCGTTGTGCAAACGGAAGGATACTGACGGAAAGTGTGGACAACGAGGGATGCGAATGCAGCAAATGCGACACCATATGCGAGTGCCAGTGTGGCAGGGAGGAAAGCCGGGGAGTATGCCTCGTATTTCGTATTGTCAAAAAGGCCGTTGGTGACGACCTGGGTTATATTGAAAGGCATACCCGTGTTATCGAAGACGACCGACGCCGAGATGGGCAAGTAACTCATGTAGAGGGTGTTTGTGTCTGGAAGGCGGGGATTGGAAACAAGGTTCAGGCGATGAAAACAAATCGCTCACAGTAAAGGATGGGTGCAACGATCCAAAAACAGATGATGAAGCCAACAGCTATATTTGCCTCTGACCACCACTGGAAGAGGAAGATGAGGTGAATATGAGGAAATCCAAGGGAATGAACGCACTGGTGCAACGAGAGGGTTAGCAAAGTAGGATATCATGGCCCAGTCAAACGTGAAAATGCCCATTCCAAGACCTGTAGACGTGCCAAACAAGGTGTTGACGACAACATTGTTTGGTGCGATCCAGCACACCCAGTTGAAAATACTGAGGCCAGTCCAAAGGAAGCCGGGCACAAAGTACCACAAAAAGCTGCATACAACGACGATGGCAAGGAACTTCTCCCGAGAAATGTGGCGGTGGTCAGGCTTGCCATACGCCCTGTGAAGAGTGTTGAAGAGGGCACAGTTGACCAAGGCACCGGGCCAGATCATGCTGCTAGGGTAGACGAGGAAATGGCGGAGGAGACCGCCCAAAGAGAAGCCGATCAACTGCGTCGAGAGAGCAAGGAGGATCTCATAAGCGTTGCTGACCGTCTGGTTGTAGAAAATGCGTTGCGTGGCGACAATATCGGCCGAATATGCGCCGCTGACAGCTACATTGGCCATAACAGTGATCAGGACATGTTCTTTGATGTTAAAGGGACCAGGGTTAAGCGTCCAGGTATAACCGAAGGTGTGGAAGCGGGTAGTAGGAAGAACACGCTCAAGAGCCTTGCCAAGGGGCAGAGCTGTTAACTGAGCGATAATGCCTGTAATGGAAGCGGAGGGATCTGAAGGCGAGCGTCAGTTCAATTGTGAACAGAAGAAGAATACACTGACATCGCATGGACAAGACCTGATTCACTGCGGAGATAACTAACGTGTAGAACAGACCAAGTAGCCATGCCCGGAATGTGTTGACGGGTATTGTGGGATCATCAACGCTGGCAATAGAGGCACGGACCTCAGGATAAGGCGATTCGCTGTGAAGCGGTAGTCAGATGAAAAAAACAGAAGGGGATGGATCGTGTTGCACTGACTCGTCGTACTCAAATGCAGTGCCTTGGGTCTCTGTCCTAGATGTGGTGGAGTACCTTGTGGACTCTGACCTAGACTGTACATCGAACTCCGAAAGACGAACAGAGCCGGCGTCGGAGGCCTTCTTCTTCTCGAGCTCGAACACCTCTGTGCTAGAGTCAGAGATTGATTGCAACTCTGAATGGTAGTCGAAGTTGGGGTCATTTAAATGCTCCATGAGAAAGTCGACATCCTCGGGAACATCTGGTACATGTCGATGGCGGATGGAAGACGGATTAACAATGTTGGTCGCGCTGCGAAAGGCTCTGGGCTCCATAGCGTCACGAATTCCAGCGTCAGGTGGGGGATGGCAAGCCGTCCCTCAAGAGACAGAGTGGACAAGGTGCGGTGGGGGGAGAGGGGAAGATGATCTTGTGTCGAAATTTCATGGCCTTTTGAGAGCGGCCGATGTTATGAAGTGCGTTCCGCAAATGAAGGTGACGGCGCTCAGAATGGAAAGATGGTCCACAGGTGTAAGGTGGAAGCGTGTCGAAATTGACAAGACAATAAGCCCGATTTGACAAGGTCCACAGCAAGACAAAAAGCCGGGAGAACCCCACCGGCTCGGTAACGCGAAACAAAAAGCGCGACCCTGCCATACCGACCTGTGACGTAGCGATAAACAGTCTATCAGTAGTATCAGTATAGTATCAGCATGTAGGGCGAATCCATGACCGACCCAAGTTGCTCTTTAGAGGACGATCTGAGGACCTCTGTACATCCCCTGTTAAATCAGCGGTGCGAGCCAGAACTTGATCAGACCTGACCAAAGGGTGCTTATTGTCAGGATGTGAGACTGGTTATTGTCTTCGGGTACACCTCAAGCACAATAAGCCACCATTTCCTAATGGGGAAAGGCAAGGAACGGACCGCTCGACAGGGACCCCAGTTACACCTGTTCTCGGGGTCATCAGTACGGCTCCCCGTCTTGCACATGCTCATCCAGGTCGTCTGTGCTGCTCATCGAGCTGGTGACCTCTCACTGGACAAAAATACGTGTATCGGCGCAATCATGACGAATATTCTACCCATGTGACGGTTCGACTCTGACCTACTTATCAGGCGCGAGATGTCCCCTTCTCTTGTCTCTCGGAGCAGTCATCTAGCAGCCCACCATAGCCATGTCTGCCATCGAAACAGTGACCCAAGCCGGGGCGACTCTGACCTTTCGCGCAAAGAATGGCCCAGAGGAGGGAGAGACATACAAATATACTCACCTTTTGCCCCATTTCTCCAAGGATAAATATCCCCCTCTTATCCCTTTCGAGCACGTCGATCCCGGATTTCGTGCTCTCAAGCATCTAGACCCCCGTGCCTTTCTGAATGGTGCAACAAGCGTAATCGAACTGACCCCGAACCTGGGTACGGAGGTTCGAGGAATCCGCCTCAGGGACCTCGATAGCGATGGGAGAGATCAGCTCGCGTTAGAGGTAAATACGGCAAATCATCGCCAGAGTCACAGCACACTAAGCTGTCGAACAATAGGTTGCTAGACGTGGATTGATGGTCTTCAGGGACCAGTCAGATTTCATCGACCAGGGACCAGATGCATATCTGGAATGGGGCCGTCACTTCGGAAGGTGTGTTGACTCATACTCCCCTCCATCTATAGCTCCCGATCTGAGCCGAGCTATATTTGTCGGGTAGGTTGCACGTTCACCCTACGTCAGGCCATCCAAGGAGTTATCCAGAAATCCATCTCGTATTCAAGTCAGTTTCTCTCTAACCCTCTCTATTCAAGTACACTTTGAACCTTTTCCCGTTCCACAGAGATGCCAACTCGACTTTCAACTTTGAAATCCAAGACAGCATCACGACTACCGTCTGGCACTCCGATGTGTCCTACGAACTTCAGCCCCCTGGCCTCACAACCTTTTTCCTACTCTCTCAGCCAGCGACAGGCGGCGACACATTGTTCACGTCGCAGGTTTCTACCCTGAAGAAATTATCCCCGTCTTTCGTTGCATTCCTGCGAACCCTGAGCGCAGTACACTCTGGAGTCGAACAAGCCAATTTTTCTCGGTCGGGCAAGCGAGGAGGCATAGTTAGACGTGACCCGGTGGAACACATCCACCCAGTGGTGAGGCGTCACCCAGTGACCGGCGAGGAAGCACTCTACGTGAACAAGCAGTTCACTACACATATTGTCGGTCTGAAACGTGAAGAGTCAGGTGAGTGTTACGCACCGTTATAACTACCAAGACTGACGAGGAGAAGAAACCATCCTCAAATTCCTGTACGATCACATTGACAAAAGTGGTGA
>JBBPUO010000042.1:0-15173 GCA_038094755.1 Caloboletus firmus | reverse complement strand
TTTTGGAATGATGGCATCGTGCTAGGTACGAGATCTCGGATCTCTGTATCCATGAATTTGACCATTGCTTTCCACATTGTAGGCGACAAGGCTAACCACGTTCCCGTGTTGCATGTACCCCAGTTGTACTACTTTATCGCGTTTGCGACATTGATGGGATGGCCTGCTGTCGTTTTTGGTCGCGATGGCCCAGTGAAGCTTGCAAATGAAGTTACTTGCCGCATGTTTGGGACCAAAAGGTCCGTGTGTCCTGACAATGGAGAGAAGCTGCTGATTAAGTCGGAGGTAGGAGGGTCGCGTTCACTGCCTTGCTTTCAACATTCATGGCATTTACGGTACACGAGTTCACGTGAGTCACTTGCTGTCTTAATTCGCCGTACCTGAATGCCTGCATCGGATTATGAAGGGTCCACCATCCGTTTTTGCTTGCTGATAATCGCCACTACACTTTCTATGTATGGCGCCGGGTGTTCATGTTGCATCCGATTGTACCTTATCTGTTCATACCCGGATACCAAGCGTGCGCGTGGGCATGGTGGTTGCGTGTTGGTGAGATGGGTTGATTACTGTCGATGAAGTTGGGAATTGACCCTAAACGTCACCAACCAGCCGGTGACCAGACATTACTGCAGACCCTGGTTTTGCCTCTCGCGACCGTTGCAACGCTGTTGCCTACGCCACTTTTGGAGCCACGGTATTTCCTGGTACCATATATCCTCTTACGGGCCCAGGTGGTGGATATGAGTTATGTGGGTCTTTTGGTTGAAGGCTTGTGGTATGGAGCGATAAATTTCTCGACTATCTACGTGTTTTTGTACATGGAACGCGCGGGAGTCGGTAGATTTATGTGGTGACCGACAAATACAAACACCGTCGGTGCCATTTTGGTTCGTTTTTCAACCCGTTTGAACTTGATCACGACGACCACGACCACGACCACGACCACGACGTGGCAGACAACGCGGAGTACATTGTAACTGGCTGGAACAGTCCACTGACACTTTAACCCTTGGAATCATTCACAGTGCAACTAGCAGTCCGTCCTCATGGCCTCCGAAGCCACCTCCAAGCCTTCTCGTCCACCCAAACCTTCAACACGCTCCTCTCTTCGCCATTCCCTTAATTTCACGTCTGTTGGAAAGGCTCTCGTCGACGTGATCAACAAGGATTCCCGCGACCGCAACCGCGACAGCTCCCTCAAGAAAGCCAAAGAGTCTTCCTCACGTCGCCTCAGTCTGATGAACTCTACCGCGGTCACCCACGCGACCGTCTCCCAGAAATCAAAGTCCCCCACTCCCCCACATGGAAAGGAGGACAGCCCCTCGTACAAGACCATAACCCGCAGGAGACAGTCTGTCCTCCTCAAGCATGGTCTTCCTTCCACAGACGAACATGGCGTTAAATCCACAGAACCCAACCCGTCCAGCCCCTCTAGGCGCTTGTCCACACTACGTTCCAAGACCGCTTCTTCTACCGTTTCATCTGCTTTGCCAAAATATCGGCCTAGGTCCGTGATCGTTGAACCGACCAAGAAGCCGCTTTCTCCCATTCGTGCGGGGACTCGGAGACGGTTCAGCACATCAGAAGAGGATGACGGGGAACAACGGGATTCTCCCAAGGGCAGAGGTACACTGTGTTCCCCTGCTGACAAGGTCGAGAGGGCTATTAGTCCATTGCCACACAGAGCATTGGCGGTCAAAGTCAATCTTCCTGGTCCAACTGCGCCTTCCACACCTACCAAGTCCAAGATTGCTCAATTGTCTCCCGCGAAATCTGGCTCATCTCCAGCTCGCGCCGGATCTGCGCGACCAGCAAAGACAGTTAAAACTGCGGTAACTTCATCCCCGTCGCGGGCCCCGGCCACACGACCGCCTTCCTCAGCTTCATCGTGCAGTTCGTCTCGCACCAATCCTTCACCGTTGAACCCGACCTCGCTTAAGAATGCATTGAGCTTTGGTCGTTCGAAAGCATCCAGTCGAAATACTAGCCCATTGAGGGGCACTGTGCGTCGACCTCCGGAGTCCCCACTTGCCCATCACACACGGCAGATTCCTGTCATTACCCTTGGCAGTAACAGTAAAAACACTCCCACGAGACCTTCGCAGAGCGATGAAGGGAATAGTGAGGACAGTGTGGAAATCGGGGATGTTGAACTACTTCTCGCTCCAATGGCATCTCTTGCGGCGCCGACTCCTGCAATTCCAAGGATTCGTACAACGATGTGTCAATCCACAGCCTCAGAGCTTCAGACTCCCTCCCGTCCCTCCAGCCTCCTACCAACTCGTGCCAACCTTTCGTATATATCGCCATTACTTCCATCGGAAAGCTCGCCAGCATTGCGCCCGAAAGGTCGTGGTAATGATCAGAATCGTGGTTCGGTCTTTTCCTGGGAGCAGATGGCAGTCGACAGCTCCCAAACCCTCGCACGAGAGGACCTGGAAGCCAGGTTGGCGGATGTCGTAGCTCCTTTCACCCCAGGTGGTCCCTCCCCAAACGTGAGCACCATAGGTCTGGAGGTCCCAGAGACCCCTAATCTATCTGCCTTGCCCTCTCCTTCTGGCTATGGTTCAATCTCGCAGGTCCTTCTTCCTGATGTAACCCCCTCACCCGCAGTTCACCACCTTGCCCCAGTATTTGAAACTTCGGTCGAATTACCCCTGCCTGCAGATTCGGGTACTATTACCCTCCTTCGTCTGCAAATCGCTCAGGCGGAGACCATTGCAAAGGAAAGACTCTTGCGTTTGCAGGAGCTAGAGGAACAACTTTATACTGCAAAGCAGTGTCGGGTCAGAGAGACAGAAGAGCTTGCCAGGCAAATTTCCGTTCTCGAGCAGCAGCTGCGGACCAGCACGGAGACGAGGGAGCGGATAAATGAGGAACGGGCTGCGTTCACTGTATCGCTTCAGGATGAGTTACGGCAGGCGGAGGCTCGGTGTGACCAAGTCGCACAGGCAGGTTTTACACGAGGTCAACAGGCAGCTCGTTTATCGTGGGATGCTATGCTTGCTAGTGTGCATAACAGCTGGGAGACGGCGTGTGTCGCCAAGGAAGCTACTTGCTTATGGTCTTCAGTGAAAGGCCAGGCTGACGATGAGAGGGATAATATAGAATCCGCTCGTAAAGTGCTGAACGTCTTCATGGCTGTGCTGGATCACAACCACGAGCGGCTGCAAGGTCTACTTGCCTGATTCATGTAGGTCCTCCCCGGGTGCAACCTTGATCAAGGTCATCTTATGCGTTGTTTGCAGGTCACATTCACGACGTCTTTGGATCTGAGAAATACCTACCTTTGTCCAATTCCATGTTTAGCCATGTCCACTTTTTAGTCATGTCCAATCTGTAAATGACATTGTACACGGTACATTATACAAGGTTGAGCTATGAATGTTCACACTATTGGTATAAGATAATAAAGTCATGTCTTGACCCTATGCAAAGCCTTCTGCTGCCTCCATGCAAGCGTCCAACAGACATGCATGATTGTTGACAGGACTGGCCTGTCGTAATCGTGCAGTGACAGCCGTCTGGATAGCATGTTGACTACGAGGACTTGAGTACGAGAATAGAACTTGTCCACGATTGTACTCACTCGATTGGTCCGTATGCTACCCTCACATCGCAACGCATTGATTGGATCGATGCAGGCCATGAAGAAAATATGGGGGTATCAAGTATAAATGATACCAGCGCCTTGGCTTTGAGGCTCGGAAACAAGACTGTTGCAGTGGCAGAGAGTCCAGCCGGCGTTTCTTCAATCGAGAGGGGGAACTTGATGGATACGAGTTTCAGTTGCGCCTGGAGCTGCGAGCAAGACGACCAGTAGTCGCCAAGGCATTGAACAATCTGCCAGAAACGGCGGTCAACAGCGTAGAAATGAACGTCCAGAAATCCGCACCTGACGAATACCTTGGTCTCCGTGTCGAGTGACAAGCTGGCTTGCTGTTCGCAGCATCAATGCACTCAAAAGAGGAAAGACATCCTTGTGCTTCGCCTTGGAGCTCTCGGCCCGTCTAATTTGTATGTCTCCAATGACTGGGCGGAACTTTATGCAAGGAATGGATACACAATAACTTGACGCATAAGTAAACTCGAAGAATTCCGGGAGAACCTTGGTCACCCTCCACATATGCAAGCTTTGGAGGGCCTCCAGCTCATCTGCGTGGTGACTGAACACTCTGTCAGTGAGATACAGAAGCTAGAACTTACCTCTGAGATGGAAAATCTCTGCGCACGTGCTGTTTTTCTGCATATGGATGCGTCGTTCAGCATCTTCTACTACTAACGCAACCCCTTTCTTCTGCGATTCGACGTCATCGAGCTTCTCCTCGAGACGGTCGAGCTTCGCCTTAGCTTCCTTGACATCGGCATGGAAGGTATCTAGCTCCGCACTGAATCTTTGTGAAAACCGCTACCACAGTTCACAACAGTATAAACACACACCTTTGCTCAGCAATAGTAGCTTTCAGCTCATTCAAATAGCCTTGATCACATCCTTCGAGCTCTGTTACTTCAGCCTTCTCTTTCGCTAGCTCTGCCATAAGTTCGTCATACTCTTGCTGTACACCGGGTACTATGTCTTGTGCCTGCCGTATGATTCCCTCGAGAGCTTTGGCATCCTAGACAAAACATGAGACCACCCTTCGGCATGATGCATAAGCCGCTTACTGCCTCCAAGTTCTTGAAACCTTCATTTGCCTTCTGATACAACTGTTCGACCCATTGCACCTTCCAGTCATACCACTCTGACTTGGCCTGCGCATGGTTGTGTACCTTGATTAGTTTGAGCTGGTGCAACAGCTCAGCCTGCCCGCTCTCATCGGCAGTGACAAACTCTTGGAAAAGTGGAGGCGCCGCTTTCTGGGCTTCCTCTTGTGCCTCCCGGTATATCTCCTTGATGCGCTCAACCCAAGTTTGCAAGTCTTTACTAACATGACTATAGAGTTCCAGTTGGGGAACGTTTAGAGTCATCGCGACCACGTATTCCGCGAAAGGTATCTGCGCTTCGCTCGATGCCCTCCGTGAAGGACGTAAAACAGAGGGGTAGACAATCGAACGTCGAGGTGCAGCGATGTCGTCCATGAATCGGATACCTGTCATCTCAAAGAACTGCTCAATGGATATCTGGGGACCTCGGGTATCATCTACGCCCTCCTCTTCTACGTCGTCGTCCTGACCAGATTGTGTATTCTCATCATCTGGCGCAGGCCCCAAGGTTCCGCGACGAGGGGATCCTTGTATGGATATGTCGCCAAATGAAGGACGTTCAGAAGACTGTTGCTGTCCATCGGGTTCGCCAACCTTTATTGGCGAGGCCGACTTACGATTGGTAGGGTCTTTCCTACCCCCACTCTCTGCGGAGCCCCCAATAGGCCCAACACTTTTTCGCCCCAGTGCAGCAGCAGTTTCCTTGATCAGCGAGATTTGAACAGGAGGGGTGGCCACCACACCTGTTGTCGTCGTCGGATCGGGAACAACACTGCCCAGACTCTTCCGCTGAGCAAAATAGCCCGATGGCCGCCGAAACCCCACTGAGGTGCGCTTGCTTGGTCCAGCACCAAGCTGTTCTTCAACATGAGAGGGTGCCATCTTGAGCGGTGACATTTTGGATGGTGACAACAGAACCCTGACGGCACCAGTGCCACGCCCTGGAGTAATTGACAGTCTCTCTGTGCCAGCGGATCGCTTCGCTGGACTTGGCTGCACACCATGATCAGTGTCTAAGGCTTCACTTGGTCGCTTGTAAGAAGGGCGGGTAGAGGAAGGAGCAAACGCTGCTGTGAACTTTCTCGGCGATGAAGGTGTTTTGGTAGGAGATGACGAACGAGAACGAACAGGGGATGCGGGCGCGCGAGGTTTCGGCGTGAAATTGAAGTTCGGTGGCTCTGGGATGGCTGTGGATTGCGGAGGATTTTCAGATGACACAGATTGCGTCTTGTGTGACGTAGGTTGAGGTGCGCTGAAAACGGGAGGTCTGTTTGACGATCGCATTGACTCCGTCGAAGCCGCGGCGGAAGCAGCAGGGCTGTCGTCAGCAGGAATTTCTGGGTACAAGGCTTGAGGTTCGACAGGAGTGGCAGTGGATGGAGGTGATTCAGGGATTGCGGGATAAATTTCTTGCGGACCAGCGGGTGGAACGGAGGGAGGTGGTTTAGATACTACTTGATTAATCGCTTCCTCCCTCGACTGTTCTTCGCTGCTGAAAACTGAGGTTACGGTGGAATCTGCACTCTGCCCAAGACTGACACGCCTCATGAGTTGGGTGACGTTAACAGTCTGATTTCCCTCTTCGCCATTACCAACATCCTCATCCACAAAGCTATCTTCGGTGTTTGTGAAGCTGTCCTCTGCCCCGTTTTCGCCACCAGCCTCACCGAGACCAAGGGAAGCTCGAGCAGCCTGTAACCTCGAGACTGCGTCGGTCAGTTCCATTTCTTGTACGTCGCCGCCATCGTCGCCCCCGTCATCATCCGACGATGGGATATAGGGAGTGTCTCCCGAGTGCGTGGCAGAGCGAAGGGCCAACCATGCTTCACTCGGTGGCTTGGGCGGACGAACGAGGGGAACGGTAAACTCCATTGGCTGCGACACATCACCTTCTGAGGTAAAAGATTGTGATTGTGTAGACTCCTCTTCGACGTAGGATGTCTCGTTGGACGCATCCTGCTGGTTATCGTAAATATCTGTTGGTGGTCGAGGTATGGAAAGATTTGCAAGTGGCTGCCGAGAAACTCCGAAGGATAACGAGCGTTTCCGGACAAAATTTCGGGGGACAACCTCAGTCACGTCCATGTCATCGCCGTCAGATGGAGCATCCACGTGATTGAACTCGTCATCAATGAAGCCCTCAGTTTCGGCCCTGAAAAACGCAGATGGGGAAAAGCCTGTATCATCGGAGTCCATCTCCATCGACTCCTCTCCACCGCCCTCGCCGAGGGCCATTGAATGGCGAGCCGAACTGGGGCGGCGAAACCTCTGTGCGCCTGGGTATGCATTCTCATCATTTGTGGGCCGGGGAGTGTCAAGCTCTGGCTCGGTAGCAGGCGATGACTGGGGCGAAGTCGTGCTGTTTGTGTTGTGATCCGGTACTTCGAAGAGGCGTACGTGAGCATGGTTGGCAAAGCTGACACGCCTGCCCAGGGACTTGCGAGTGAGATTATCGTCGCGGTAGTCACGAGTGATGTCCATGGATTGAGTTGCATCGTCACCGTCATCAGGGGCATTGGCTGCTGCCTTGAGGATGCTCTTTCTAGGAGCCTAAGAGAAGTTAGGTAGTGGCAGGTGTACCAAGAGAGGAACGTACGAGGGAGCGACGGGCTTTGGCTGCTGGGCTGAGTGAATCGCCAGGAGCAATGGAGTGAGCGCGACGTTTGCGGCCAGGGTGGGCCTGGCTTTTGTTAGCCGCAGCAAATGAGTTTCGCCGCGAAGGCGAGTTGCGTTTGATCGCCATGAGCAAGTTGGATTAGAGACTTCGACACTGGCAGTCCAATATAACAGGAGCACGTGACATTTATTCGACGCGTCTCACTTCACATGACCTAGTCTTAGTAAATCAACTCGCCCTTCCCATCCGTCTCACGTTGGTCCTCAATGACCTGCGCTCCATCGCCCCAACTACCTCATCTTCGGTCACTATATTCTTCTTCCCTAGCTGCCTAGATCGTGATTGAGAACTCTGTAATCGCCATCTTCAACCTGCGCACCTCTTTTTCTTCTTCACGGTGTCCACCTCTCCTTTACCAGGGATGTACTCAACACCTGGACCTCCGGTTTCCACAGTCGCTTGGCGGAGCTTTCTGTTTGGCAAAATGATGACCGATTCGTCCGCTTCAGCCAAGGTATCATCCCCTATCGAAAGACCCTGTATCTCCCGCTCAAGCTTTGATACCGACCTCGTTGACCTTTTGCTTGTACTTGGTTTTGAGGCTTTGTCCCGGGTTGCTTTCTTGTAATTCTTGCTGTTCTTAGCAACCGTTGGAGGAATGTAGTCATCTGAAGCATCATAGTTGGTCGACAGCACTTCATCCTCAGCCTCATCTCCACCCGTATCCTGGGAGATCACATCATTTATGTGGACATTCGTCTTCCCGGGGTGTGAGGCCTCTGTATCTGGCTGTGAATTGTGATATTCCATTGTTTTTGCACTCGCAGCGGCCTTCCCCTTCCCGTGTAGCGGGGAGGAAGGCATCTCCGACTCGGCATCCATTTCATATTCCCGGGCAGAGTCCTCGGAGGCAGACTAAATTAGTTTAAGTCGTGGGTCCACTACGAGGTGCAAACAACGTACGTCTGCAACAATGTCTTCGATTTCGCTCTCCGAATTTGATACCATCACTGACTTCTTTGCGGTTCCCAGCAAGCCAGCCTGGTGCAGCATGTCGATCTTTGCATCCATTCTTCTTTCGTTGCGTTCAACCTATCCTCAGTAAGCAAAATATGTGCAGTGATTATTGTGTCGGCGTACCTCACTCATGAGCCTTAGCGCGTAGGTTCTCTCAACAGCACGCATCCTCTCTTCCATCTCTCTCATGACTTCCTCTCGAGTTTCCGCCTCTACTATGGCGCACCGCATTTCTGCTTCATAAAGCTGAAAAGCATCATCGATTAGCTCCAAGTAATTTCGATCTCATGCATACCCTTAGACGTAGGTCCTCGATTTCATCGAACAAGGCATCTACCAATGGATTGATTGGTTCATCGTCACTGCTCTCCTGATCATCGTTCACCTCTTCGTCCTCTGGAGTGGAATTTATGCAACCACTAGACAGCTCTAGTGATCATACTTACCTTCAAGCACCTCTAGATGTGCCTCACTGAGCTTCTTTCCTGGCCCGAAGCTCGATATTGTCACCTTTCGTGTAATGGCACGTGGCAGTCCCGAAGGGCCCGGTTTCGTAGTCACGCGAGGTTTGCTTGGGCTGGTGTGGACGCGAGGTACAGTGGTATTGTTCACTACCGTTGATATCTCTCTTGCCAACGCAGAAAATTTCATAACATGCGAGTTTTCGTCAAACCCCGTGTCGTACGGATTAACATTCACGATCATAGCCTAAACGAGACAGGAGAATTTAGTGATTGATTAAATCAGGGATAAGAGACGTACGATTCTGCCATCACCAGCGAAGTAATCCATGAGAATCTCAGTCAACTTGCTGTGTCGGAAGGGTACCACAGCTAATGCCCTTTTTACATCCCTAGTATCACTTTGGCCTGGGTTAGCGAGACTTTGAGCCAAGCGTTTTTGGTTGGACCTCATAACCTGCATGCATGGTCAAACTATGGTCTGTTCGGGGCAACATCTAGTTACCTCCATACACTGCCCCAGAACCATGAGGGACTTGTTGATGTTCCCCGCCTCCTTGAGTCGGTCACCAGTCGTTTGAGCATGCTTCGTTCGTTCTGACCCAGCCAGATCAACAAGGGTGAGTCGTGATATTTGCACTGAACTCGGGTCCTAGCACTGGTTGAGTGAATTCTACCCAAGTAACGGGAGACAGAGGCCTACATCTCGGTCACTGCGGTGATTTCTGAGGATCTTTATGGTGATTATGCTGTGACTCCGGCTGCTTTGACTATTGGCAAGCGTTCCGAACACACGTCTATGCAGTTGCCCAAGCTTGACGAGAGCTTTCCCTTGTGTGGTGCTAGTAACGCGGAAATGTTTGAGTCCAGAAATATATCTCCCTGTATTTCCAGTACCACTATCATCCATTGCGTCATGTACGGGAGAAGGTTTCACTGCAAGCGCCTTTCGGGTCAGGACAACAGCATTTGCACCTTGTCCAGGTAGGTTTGGTGTGCTACGTGAAACCCCCACCACTTCATTGTCCTGATCATCATTGACCGAAGCAAGGAGGTCGTATACCTTCTCGTTATACACTTCCACGTAAGAAATCCAGATGGAATATTCATAGTTGCGATCGAGTTTGATTATCGTCGGATCAGCGTGGAGGTCAGAGTCATCTGGGGATGCCATATGTTCAGCTAACACTTCGGCCAGGGCCGGTTCATTTGAGACATCGATGTCGATAGAAGGAGGGGTGAGATCTGACGGATCAGTCTCCTCTATCCCATAGAGTCGGACTGGTCGATACTGTGGCACTTTCATTAGCGAGTTAATTCCGGGCCACTTGCATGTACTCACGCGTCCGTCACTTTGTAGACCCTCGACACTGTTGAATATTACGTCTAGTGTCCTTGGAAGAATTCCACCTGAGCCAGACTCATTGCCACCCTGGATAGTGTAGGTTTTTCCAGAGTTTGTGACCCCATACGCGAAGAGAAGACCATTCTGCCCGTTCAATAAGTCCTGAACAAGGGGAAGTGTCGTTTTCGCAAAGAAGTCGGCTTGCCGAGTGGACGGAAGGAAGACATGGGAGAACTTGTAAACCGAGGAAGGAGGTGTCGTTGATGCTCGATAATGCATCCCAGATGCCCCGCGACCGTCGCTGGATGGATCGGTCATCCTTACTGCAGTGTCCGACAATGGATCCAAGTAAGGCATGGTGACCGGCTCATCGTCACCCAGACGAGGTCTTATGCGAAGATACGCCTTTTACAAGGTAACTCTGATGCTATCTTACATAGGATCTTCTGCACGTACCATGATTGGTTCTTGTTCTGCTGCCGCTGATTTTGCAACCAGAGGTCTTCCAGCTTTCTTGGGTGCGGTATGCTTTGCATCAGGTGAGTTGGGTCTGTTTGTCAGAGGCTTCCTGGAGGCTACCGTCTTTGTCACAGAGACACCCGGGGCTGTGGTTGATCGGGTCGAAGCCTTTGCCTTGATCGCTTTGATCGCAGGGGGTGGGCTTGGTGATGAGACCGGCGGAGTCTTGGTCCGCGCTGAAGCGCGGGTACTAGCAGGTGCTGCAGACGTCTTTGCACGACCAGCCATAGTGATGGCATGCAAGACCGTCGCGACGCGTCTTGCCACGTGACCTATTGATCTTATTCCGCTCGAGGTTGAACAATTTGGACGAACAACGACGATGCTCCCAACTCCAGATCTGTCCCATCTCTCCCACAACGACAAGCTTCACATATACGACCCGGCAGGTGAGCTTTACTTACAGTTTGCCATTGATCAACGACTCATATTTCCACAGAGGACACGTTTCTACTGCTGGATAGCCTTGAAAAGGACGTAGAGGAATTCAGGACCCAAAAACCATTGGTATGCCTTGAAATAGGGTAAGAACACCATCCGGATAAACAGCCCCTTTCCCTGAAGACCCAAGCTAGCTCTGGATCCGGTTGTGTATCTGCCTTCCTTGGCTCAATTTTGGGACCAACAAATGCCTGTCAGTTATCCTCACTGCATCTGACGCCCGTTACCGATGACCGCACCAGTTTACCTTTGCACTGACATTAACCAACGCGCTTCGATTTGCACTTATGCCACTGGAAAACAGAACAAGGTACTTTCTTCCCGTCGCCAGTCCTCAGGAAACTTCACTCAAGTTCAAGGTTGTCTAGGTTCCTCTCGACCCAATTACATGCGATCTCTCTAAACCATTGTTGACGCGGTTGCGATATTGCGTCGATATTATATTGTTTAACCCACCATACGTTCCCACAGTCCATGAAGAATCTGTCCACGCACAAGGTAGTGCTGGCATCGCTGGCTCCTGGGCAGGAGGACTAGACGGGATGGAAGTAACGAATCGTTTTCTAGACGACGTTGGGGTATGTCATATTCTCGACTCATATACTGCAAACTACCTACAACAGGGAGCAGGATTTATTGTCGGACTGCGGCAGGTGCTATCTCGTAGCACTAGCGCAGAACAATATCCCAGAGATCCGCCGAAGGATGTGGGATAAGTTCAATATGAGCAGTCGGGTGCGTGCAGTTTTCCGAGATGTGGCTTCACTGATATGTTCCAGACTGTACTACAAAGACGAGCCGGAAGGGAGCATTTATCTATCATCTGTTTTTCTCGGAGCTGAAATATATTACGAGGAAGAGGAATAGATAACAAGTAAGACAATATTTCATCCGTGTTCATGGTGAGGCACCAAGCAAGAAGTCACGGTTGCAAGACGAATATCAAAACATGAAACTCAAGGCAGTCAGATTCAACTATCATCAGGTCTGCGGGCCCTGATACTAAATCTAGACGGCGACGCTAGATGACGTTCAGAGATAGCGGGATCGTGGTGATTTGGATTGGTGTCTCCGTCAAACTCGAGCCGTAGACGAAGTTGGCCGGCTTCGCGTAAGACGAGTGAGACGTCAGCTGTGACATTTCGACCGGGCAAGATATGGTTCCAAATCTGAAGTGGCAATATCAGAATGCGAGAACTTCGACAGAGCTCGAAGACGGCACGAACATCAACCTCTCCTTCCGCGATCAGCTTATCCTTACCAAGCGTCTTGTGGTCGTAGATCCATACGTGCATTCTCGGCGTACGCACACTAGCAGCGAAGATAAACGACTCATTCCTGACTTCATTCAGTGCCCGGGGTATCAGCTAATACTAATTGCCACTCACCACTCTGGTGCTGAGGTTTTGGAACCGTGCTTGGTCTTGAATTCTCTATCGCCGACACGTAACGTAGCGTACGGTTTCACATCGCCCCCAGGGAGATCCTTTGCACCGAACACCACCACACGCAACGATCCGGGCTCCGAAGGAGGACCCCCTGTACTATGAGGTTCTGATTCTGTTGATGGGAAGACAGCAGACTCGTGCGCTGAAATCGATGTCTGGTCCGCGGAACGTCCGGGCAGGGGCTCTGCAGGTGGTACATGACCTTCGGATGACTTGTCATGGTGAAGGAAGTCCATTTTGAAAATACCCCCTACACCCTGAATGACACCTTTGCCTGCCTCCATCGGCAACGCGCCGAGTTGGGTCATCGCACGACCAGCCGCTGAGAATGTGGATGTGGTCTTGCGCGCCTTGGCAATGATCTCCGGCGCGAATGTCAACCGAATGTATATCTGTCCCTTTTCACCATGTTTCTCCGTTGACAGGTTAACGATACGCTCCACACATTCGAAAGGTTCCAGATCACCTAGGGTGATCCTGCCGGTTCCCAGGCTCTTTGATTGTTCGAGTTGATTCCAGTCGAGTACCTCCACTGAGAGGTCCGCAGCAACACGAGAGGGCTGGGAGAATTTGGACAATGCAGAACGGAGAAGATTTACAAACTTACCACATTAACAACAAAGTTTTCTGACCAATCGGGGTGCAGAGTCTTCTTCTTCGTCTGTGACTTGAATACCTTACGTCCATCGAGGGTGAATACTGCATACGGGTCGGATTTACCTTGTACAAGATGTCATCAATAAGCGATGGCAGCTTGCGACGTCATACCTCCTCTATCAGCGGCCATGAGATCTCTTCCTTCGATCAAGTCAATGCGCAGGACGCCTTGATCTGTGTACATCATAAGAAACGCGTCAGCGGCAAGATGAAACAGCGTACTGTTAATGCTCTCTCTTGGTTCTAACTTCACAGGGATGGGTACGTAGCGCGCTTCAATCTCGACAGTAGATACTTTACTGTCGTCTTGCGCATCGGTCAAGATAAATGATTCGCGGCGGTCCTGCGGGTGAACAAGGGGTTAAAGAGACAACTAGGTTTGTAACATCCTACTTACCAGCGTTGCTTCCAGGAACGATTTCGCGCCACCTTTCCATTCAGCAATGATGTCGTCTTTGTCACCCTCGGCATTTTCATTCAATCGCAACCAGACACGACCAAAGTCGAGCTCTTTGATGAAACCTTCTCCCACGTGTTGCCACTGTGCCTGCGTGCTGCGAGCCTTGACCGTACTGAAAGCTGGCCAGTACCCGTCATCTAGGAGAACCTCCAAGCGAGCTTTCTGTTGAAGTTTGCCTGATAGAACGTTGAAGATAATGATACCAGACTCTAAACAAACAATAAGCCTCCTAAAGGCCATAGAGTAAAGTCGTCATACGATGCTTCAAAAGCTGCTCTTTGTCGAGCTCCAACCCGGAAGGTTGCTTGTCGGCCTCTTTTTCTGAACCTTCTTCATCACCTTGGGGCTTGGTCTCTGTTTGGGATACATCGGCAATGCCGGTGTTGTGTGACGGCTTCGGTGCATGCGAGCCCGCCTCCATCATGGGACGATCGACCGTGACGTTCGTGTGCGTTGACAGCAAAGAAGAGGATGCATTAGTAGCGTCGACAGCAACATCACCACCCGTCGCTACGCCATTCATTGCCTTTGCGGCTTTTTGGATCTCGTTCTCTTCTGCGTCAAAGCCGACGTGCTTGAGAGCCAAAGCGGGAATAAATTCAGCAACAAAGTGAAGGTGACCCTTGAATGTACTTTGCCCATCAAGTTGAATGGGTTGAACAACTTCTTTCCTACCAGTGGATTCATGGCGGAATTGGGAATCGGCCGACGACTCCCGAGCAAGGTCATTGACGTGAAGCTCAACAGAACCGAGGGAGCGATCCTAAAGAACGATCATTAACATGTGTATGAAAGAAGAGTCGCCCTTACCTTTGTCAGGTGCTGATAATCCATCACTTCCATGAACATAGTCTGCCAAATAATCAGGTCGAGCAGTAAAAAGGTAAGGATTTGCCAACCTCTTTAAGGGAGTGCACTACAGAACTGGTCAATATAATATTAAGAACAGTGCTGTGGAGACAGACCAGGTATGTAGATGATTTGGTCCCACACAGGGTTCAGATCTGTAACGTGACGAAATAAGCGTTCAGCATGTCGGAAGGGACCTGGTACACACTATTGTTGATGACCTCTGTTCGACCTTGAATGACATTGTTGACCAGAACTCGAACATACGGATCACTCTGGAACGGAGTATTATCTTCCTACCTCACGTGATATTCTAGTGGACCGACCTTGCCACCGAGGGCGGCCTCCACATTTCTTGACAAAGCAGTCAGGCTATTTTCTTCGCGATGATACAAATAACCCACTTGACATCTGTTGCATTCTGGAGCCAAAGTCTCACAACACCGATGGGTGGGATGTACTGAGAAACTCCATTGATAGCACCTGCCATTTGCAGCGGCTTCCATTGTGCACTGATCCTGATTTTGCCAGTCTTGCTTAAGGGCCACCAGTCTCGTCTCTCCGATGTTTCCTCTGCAAGCAAGTCCCCGACACGCACAGACATGTACCCAACCACGGGGTCCTTCAAGAAGTCTCGATCGTCCACAACTTTGAC